>OZ038387.1:7092743-7325243 GCA_964036045.1 Eutreptiella sp. 'Long Island Sound 2002' | reverse complement strand
CTAGGGCACTGCTCACGTGACACGTGGTAAACAAGGCGGGGACACCCCAAGACGCGTGCACGGGGTCAACGGAAAGCGCTGGCAACCACAAGCGTGTGCAGTGCAGGGCACAAACACACACAACAGAAGACAGTCGTGGCACGCAGCAGAAGGTACATAGAAGGTACACAGGGGGGGAGGGGGTACCAGGTGTGGGGAGAAGGGGGGAGGGAAGCATAGTAGGGTGGCCAGAAAGGGCGGGGTGCAGTGTGGGAACACAGAACGTGGACGTCCCCAAAGCAGGCTGAGTACAGTAAACAAGGGAAAAAAGTGTGGGAAGCATCAAGGGAGGGAGAAAGATGGGGGGACAAGAGAAACGGAGGGGAGGTTTGCAAAAAGGGTGGAGCAGGGTAGAAGTGCAAAGAAGTGCAACAAAAGAGAGACAGCCGCAGCAAAAACCACAAAAAGGGATAAAGGTGCATGCCATGGTGTTGCACTCCTTGAAAGGTTCTTGTAAAGCAAAATGCCCAAAAGGCAGCAGCCAACAGTAGAGCTAGCCCCCATGCACGTCCCCACAATGCAGCCAGTGACGCAGTCCCAGCGCCAGCAGCTAGCGTGGGCAAACCCCACAGTCGCTCTGCAAAAGATCATGATGGCCATCACCATGACGTATGGAGCAGGAGTGTCGGATGCGTCCATCATGAAAGACCAGTGCGGATCAGCGGCGCTGAGGAGCATGGTGGCCAACATGGTGGACTTGTTGGACATTGTAATAGGGGCTTTTTTAGCATGGGTAGAAAGGGGAGCCTGGCAGGATGACGAGGGAAGAGTGATAGCCACCAACATGGACCCCATGGGGCGCCCAGTGTTGGGGATAAGTGCCACATTGCTTGTCCAGGCTGTAAAATGGAGGTCCTGGGCAACCTGTGTAGGGTTCAGTGGACCAAAATTAGGGTCAGACCAATATGCCGATGAGGGGACCATCTGGCGAATATTAAGCCCGTTATGGCAGGAGCAGACGGGAGTAGGACCAGGAAAGCAAGGGGAACCCCGCCTTGGGTGGGAAACCCCAGACCGCAGGGCTGTGTTGCTAGAGGGGTGGGTGCACATCGGTGACCCCGATGCGCCCTACGGGGGCCACATCATAGCTGTAGATTATTGGGGGGTCATCCACCACAACCACCTGCAGTGGGGCAAGATGAGTGGGGAGTGGGAAAATACAGGGGACTGGACACCAGAGCGCATGACAAGGGATGTTATGGCCACAATGCCCTTTGTCAGTGCGGTATACTAGTGCAATGGGGGTGGGTTGCAGCGCAGCATGACACAATGCGTACGGATGTGATATCACAGTATAACAAACAAATGGACGAACAAGCGCGCATAGCAGCCAGTGACTCACGCGTGCCCCTGTGGCAGTTCCCAGATGTATGGTGTACACAGTAAAGTGTCTTTTTCATGAAGAAAGGGGCAGTCATCGTCTCAGCAAAAAAATTTATGCAGCGACTGGTCCACAGCCACTGGAACACAAGGTCGCTGCATCCACACAGGCCGTGGGTCACAGAGGTGCCAGAAGCCACCAAGCTCACACAGCAATGGCTACAGGTGATGCCATATGAGCTAAGGGTCTGGGGTTTTTTGAGGTGTAGGGCCCTGTATGAGGGGTATGAGGAGTGGATGCCACAGGATGGCATGATGCAGATGAGGTGCACCAGGTGTCAGGCATGG
The DNA here is from genome assembly GCA_964036045.1 of Eutreptiella sp. 'Long Island Sound 2002'. NCBI lineage: Eukaryota > Euglenozoa > Euglenophyceae > Eutreptiales > Eutreptiaceae > Eutreptiella > Eutreptiella sp. 'Long Island Sound 2002'. Next base: position 7,323,536 of record OZ038387.1, on the reverse strand, counting down.
ACAGCAGATATCAGGTACCATCGGGCAACAGGTTGTCCAGATGTATTGGTGGCAGTGGCTTGGTGTCAGGAAAGGGTCAGAGAACACCTGATCAACCAAGGCATACCACACAGCAGAATCCAGATCGTTTGGGGGGGGGTAGTAATACGGGGGCACCCTGGGGTCACCATACTCTATACCCATCCACATCAACTGGCACATGTACACCAATGGTATGCAAACATCAACCAACGATGCTTGCCGTTGAGCCTCGGGTTGGGGCCGCTCAAAGGGGGGAGCAAAATACTCAGGGGTTTGGGGGTGCAAAACCCACACGCGCTGTACATAACGCTGCTTGAAGACCTGCACGTGGCATATCAACAGCAGGCAACAGGGGTCATCCCAGCGGACATACAGTTCACACCGCTGGTGTCCCCATACACCATCATAAGACAGCCACAACACCAGGGGTTCTTTGTAGGTGTCCAGCACATACCAGTGCCTCTGCACTGGCTATGGAGGGTCAGGGCAGTGCTGGTGGGAGCTCAAACGGAGCACCCACCACCATCCATACAGGTCCAGACACAGGGCCAGGCACGAGTAAACGAATGGCTGCCAAGGGTGCACAGAATAGGGGTCTTTCAAGCAATAGGGAAAGGGGCGCAGGTGCAAGCAGTGATGGCAACATACAGGGGAGGGCGCATGCCGGTACTGTGGGTGTTGATAACCACCGGTATCGATGACACCTATGTGGGGCTGCAATACGCCCGAATCCAGCAACAAGGGTTTGTAGCATATCTCCTGATGCATGACCCAAACTCGACCTTACCCGCAGCCACCTATGCAAAATCCCTACTGGCCCTGTAATTGTCTCACAGGGTCTCAGCAGCGCACGTACCACCAGGCGAAGTGGACGGGAAGAGGCCAATGGCAGCCACATCATAACGCATGGGGTAAAGGGAAGGCCAAGGGCAAATGGTAAGTCCGGCGACAGCATTGCTGCTGCAGGCAGCGGCATGGATGAGTCTGTCGAGGGCCACTGCAATCAGTGGCCTCACAAACAATCAGCACACAGCGGCAACCAGTACCGGCGATGCGCAATCAGCAGTTGTTGTTGTGTTGTTGTTGCCCTGCATAAATCCGTCATAGGGCAGGGTAGGGCCGGTACAATTTCAAGAAAGTTTTTTTTTTTTTTTACCAAAATTTTTTTTTTCATTCTAACACACGCAGTCCACATACGCAGGTCCATCGGCAAGACGTCCTACCAGAACGGAATGATGCGCCTCCGGGTAAGAGGGCTACGGGGCCTGCGTGTATACCGTCCCCAACAACAACAACAACAACAACATGTGTGTGTGTGTGTGTAAGTGTGTGTGTGTGTGTGTGTGTGTAAGTGTGTGTGTGTGTGTGTTTGTGTGTGTGTGTGTGTGTGTGTGTGTGTGTGTGTGTGTAAGTGTGTGTGTGTGTGTGTGTGTAAGTGTGTGTGTGTGTGTAAGTGTGTGTAAGTGTGTGTGTGTGTGTGTAAGTGTGTGTGTGTGTGTAAGTGTGTGTGTGTGTGTGTGTGCGTGTGTGTGTGTGTCTGTGTGTAAGTGTGTGTGTGTGTGTGTGTAAGTGTGTGTAAGTGTGTGTGTGTGTGTGTAAGTGTGTGTGTGTGTGTGTGTGTGTAAGTGTGTGTGTGTGTGTAAGTGTGTGTGTAAGTCTGTGTGTGTGTGTATGTGTGTAAGTGTGTGTGTGTGTGTGTGTGTGTGTGTGTGTGTGTGTGTGTAAGTGTGTGTGTGTAAGTGTGTGTGTGTGTGTGTAAGTGTGTGTGTGTGTGTGTGTGTAAGTGTGTGTGTGTGTGCGTGTGTGTAAGTCCCCCACAGCTGCCCAGGGGCGCGTGACCTCACCGTGGTGTGGGGGTGAAACCGGGGGGGGTCCCCCCCGGGCTAACACGCAATTTGGGGGGTGCCCTGGTCCAGCTGCGGCGGCAAGGGCACGGGATCGCGCGCCCCACCCCTCGCCGGCCACCGTGGGAAAGCCACGATGGCACAGGGCGGGCTCCTTGGGGGGGTGGCGGTATGCGGGAGTAACCCGGGTCCCCCTGTGACCCAGCCCTCTCCAGGGCTCGTGTGCGCTCCCCTGCCCCAACCCACTGCACCTTGTGTTCTGCACAGGCACGTCGTGGGGTGGGGATATCGTCCTATCCGACGCCCGTCCGGGCCAGGGGCACAACCACTATGGCCTTCGGCCAGGGGCCTGATGTCACGGGGGGCTACCGGTCCTGCCCTGCGATGCAATGCGGGGCAACCGTGACATCAGGCCTCACAGCCACGCGCCCTGCTGCACCCGGCGGGATGCCTGGACCGGAGCTAGGAGGTGGTGGAATAAAGGGGAGACAGCATCGGGGCGGAGGTAAGGGCCAGTGCCTGCCGCTACGGTGCTCACTACGCCGGGGCAGTGGCACCTGCCGGCAGCTCCGGCAGTCAGTCTCCCCATGAATTGCTTTGAAATAAGGGGAGGCCCCCCGGTCACAGGTCATGGGGCGATTTGCACCTGGCCTGGCTGCGCAACTGTGTCTGTTGCATCCAAGGCAATACATTTCTCTATGTATTTCACAGAATGTTTCGTGTTTCGGAATTTCAGGTTGTTCCTGCAACACTGTGAACCGCATGTACGGCCATGGCTCCTTGACATGGCCGCGGAGGGATAGGGACGCCCCGTGGGTTCGTCGGGTATGTTTCCTTCCCCCACACAGCGGCGGTTACACCCGAGTCCCTCCGGTCCAGCCTGGGCCGCGGAGGGATAGGGACGCCCCGTGGGTTCCCCAGGTATTTTTCCTTCCCCCACACAGCGGCGGTTACACCCGAGTCCCTCCGGTCCAGCCTGGGCCGCGGAGGGATAGGGACGCCCCGTGGGTTCGTCAGGTATTTTTCCTTCCCCCACACAGCGGCGGTTACACCCGAGTCCCTCCGGTCCAGCCTGGGCCGCGGAGGGATAGGGACGCCCCGTGGGTTCGTCAGGTATTTTTCCTTCCCCCACACAGCGGCGGTTACACCCGAGTCCCTCCGGTCCAGCCTGGGCCGCGGAGGGATAGGGACGCCCCGTGGGTTCGCCAGGTATTTTTCCTTCCCCCACACAGCGGCGGTTACACCCGAGTCCCTCCGGTCCAGCCTGGGCCGAGGAGGGATAGGGACGCCCCGTGGGTTCGTCAGGTATTTTTCCTTCCCCCACACAGCGGCGGTTACACCCGAGTCCCTCCGGTCCAGCCTGGGCCGCGGGGGGATAGGGACGCTCCGTGGGTTCGTCAGGTATTTTTCCTTCCCCCACACAGCGGCGGTTACACCCGAGTCCCTCCGGTCCAGCCTGGGCCGCGGGGGGATAGGGACGCCCCGTGGGTTCGTCAGGTATTTTTCCTTCCCCCACACAGCGGCGGTTACACCCGAGTCCCTCCGGTCCAGCCTGGGCCGCGGAGGGATAGGGACGCCCCGTGGGTTCGCCAGGTATTTTTCCTTCCCCCACACAGCGGCGGTTACACCCGAGTCCCTCCGGTCCAGCCTGGGCCGCGGAGGGATAGGGACGCCCCGTGGGTTCGCCAGGTATTTTTCCTTCCCCCACACAGCGGCGGTTACACCCGAGTCCCTCCGGTCCAGCCTGGGCCGCGGAGGGATAGGGACGCCCCGTGGGTTCGCCAGGTATTTTTCCTTCCCCCACACAGCGGCGGTTACACCCGAGTCCCTCCGGTCCAGCCTGGGCCGCGGGGGGATAGGGACGCCCCGTGGGTTCGTCAGGTATTTTTCCTTCCCCCACACAGCGGCGGTTACACCCGAGTCCCTCCGGTCCAGCCTGGGCCGCGGGGGGATAGGGACGCCCCGTGGGTTCGTCAGGTATTTTTCCTTCCCCCACACAGCGGCGGTTACACCCGAGTCCCTCCGGTCCAGCCTGGGCCGCGGAGGGATAGGGACGCCCCGTGGGTTCGTCAGGTATTTTTCCTTCCCCCACACAGCGGCGGTTACACCCGAGTCCCTCCGGTCCAGCCTGGGCCGCGGAGGGATAGGGACGCCCCGTGGGTTCGTCAGGTATTTTTCCTTCCCCCACACAGCGGCGGTTACACCCGACTCCCTCCGGTCCAGCCTGGGCCGCGGAGGGATAGGGACGCCCCGTGGGTTCGCCAGGTATTTTTCCTTCCCCCACACAGCGGCGGTTACACCCGAGTCCCTCCGGTCCAGCCTGGGCCGCGGGGGGATAGGGACGCCCCGTGGGTTCGCCAGGTATTTTTCCTTCCCCCACACAGCGGCGGTTACACCCGAGTCCCTCCGGTCCAGCCTGGGCCGCGGGGGGATAGGGACGCCCCGTGGGTTCGTCAGGTATTTTTCCTTCCCCCACACAGCGGCGGTTACACCCGAGTCCCTCCGGTCCAGCCTGGGCCGCGGAGGGATAGGGACGCCCCGTGGGTTTGCCAGGTATTTTTCCTTCCCCCACACAGCGGCGGTTACACCCGAGTCCCTCCGGTCCAGCCTGGGCCGCGGAGGGATAGGGATGCCCCGTGGGTTCGCCAGGTATTTTTCCTTCCCCCACACAGCGGCGGTTACACCCGAGTCCCTCCGGTCCAGCCTGGGCCGCGGGGGGATGGGGACGCCCCGTGGGTTCGCCAGGTATTTTTCCTTCCCCCACACAGCGGCGGTTACACGCGAGTCCCTCCGGTCCAGCCTGGGCCGCGGAGGGATAGGGACGCCCCGTGGGTTCGCCAGGTATTTTTCCTTCCCCCACACTTGGCTTTCGGACCATCGAGGCCCCCGCCGCTGAGGCGAGGGGGCCTCCTTCGCTTTGGGACCATCGAGGCCCCCTCCGCTGAGGCGATAGGGCCTCCTTGGCTTTGGGACCACCGAGGCCCCCGCCGCTGAGGCGAGGGGGCCTCCTTTGCTTTGGGACCACCGAGGCCCCCTCCGATGAGGCGAGGGGGCCTCCTTCGCTTTGGGACCACCGAGGCCCCCGCCGCTGAGGCGAGGAGGCCTCTTTCATTTTGGGACCATCGAGGCCCCCGCCGCTGAGGCGAGGGGGCCTCTTTCGCTTTGGGACCACCGAGGCCCCCGCCGCTGAGGCGAGGGGGCCTCCTGGGCTTTGGGAACACCGAGGCCCCCGCCGCTGAGGCGAGGGGGCCTCCTTCGCTTTGGGACCACCGAGGCCCCCTCCGCTGAGGCAAGGGGGCCTCCTTCTCTTCGGGACCACCGAGGCCCCCGCCGCTGGGGCGAGGGGGCCTCTTTGGCTTTGGGACCACCGAGGCCCCCTCCGCTGAGGCGAGGGGGCCTCCTTTGCTTTCGGACACCGAGGCCCCCGCCGCTGAGGCGAGGGGGCCTCCTTCGCTGTGGGATCACCAAGGCCCCCGCCGTTGAGGCGAAGGGGCCTCTTTCGCTTTGGGACCACCGAGGCCCCCGCCGCTGAGGCGAGGGGGCCTCCTGTGCTTTGGGAACACCGAGGCCCCCGCCGCTGAGGCGAGGGGGCCTCCTTCGCTTTGGGACCACCGAGGCCCCCTCCGCTGAGGCGAGGGGGCCTCCTTCTCTTCGGGACCACCGAGGCCCCCTCCGCTGAGGCGAGGGGGCCTCCTTTGCTTTCGGACACCGAGGCCCCCGCCGCTGAGGCGAGGGGGCCTCCGCTGTGGGATCACCAAGGCCCCCGCCGCTGAGGCGAAGGGGCCTCTTTCGCTTTGGGACCACCAGGGCCCCGCCCCTGAGGCGAGGGGGCCTCCTTCGCTTTGGATTCACCGAGGCGGGGGTTTGCGTGTCCCCTCCGCAGACGTGCGGCACTGCGGATTGGGGGGACACGACCGGAGGGTTAGAGGATGGCCCCGCGCACGGACACCTTCGGCAGAAGTGCCGTGCGCCGGGGGAGGGGGGGGGACCGGGCCACGGACCAAGCCCCCGTGATCCGCCGGCCAAACGCCGCCCAGTCGGTAGTACCTGGCGGCTAAGGGCCCACACCCGTGAGACTGCGTCCCCCTTCCCTTGGGGGGGTGGTGGACCGTGCCGGAAGTGGAGCCGGCGCTCCGCCTCGCCCCCCATTCCGTGCCCCTGGGAGGGGATCCGGCTACGTGTAGGGCGGGTGCATGCACGTAGCGCGGGCCAGGGGACAAGGGGAGGGAAAGAAGAGGAGAGCCGCCGCCATGATGCTTAGCCGGACGGGTTGGGGTGAAACCTCCCTCCCGGTCGCTTTCCAGACCGTGGGGGGCCGGCGGGCACCATGGGGATGTGCCGCGGGGGCGCCCTACCGGGGGACCGCATCTCCTCCTCCTCCTCCTCCTAAGTGTGTGTGTGTGTGTGTATGTGTGTGTGTGTGTGTGTGTGTGTGTGTAAGTGTGTGTGTGTGTGTGTGTGTGTGTGTGTGTGTGTGTGTGTAAGTGTGTGTGTGTGTGTGTGTGTGTAAGTGTGTGTGTAAGTGTGTGTGTGTGTGTAAGTGTGTGTGTGTGTGTGTGTGTGTGTGTGTGTAAGTGTGTGTGTGTGTGTGTGTGTAAGTGTGTGTGTGTGTGTGTGTAAGTGTGTGTGTGTGTGTGTGTGTAAGTGTGTGTGTGTGTGTGTGTGTGTGTAAGTGTGTGTGTGTAAGTGTGTGTAAGTGTGTGTGTGTGTGTGTAAGTGTGTGTGTGTGTGTGTGTGTAAGTGTGTGTGTGTGTGTGTGTGTGAGTGTCTGTGTGTGTGTGTGTGTGTGTGTGTGTGTGTAAGTGTGTGTGTGTGTGTGTAAGTGTGTGTGTGTGTGTGTGTGTTTGTGTGTGTGTGTGTGTGGTGCGACCAGCAGGGCCCTAGCATGAACTCTCATATCCATAGGACAGAGAATCCGAGGAACGACAGGGGGTATACGCTCTGTACATACTCTCGTTACGGTCAATGAAGGAATGTGTGACGCTCCACGCTGATTTATATGCACTGTCTTCTTCACTGTCCGTCAGAAAGGTGCCTAGCCTCCATGAGTTTACTTTGATGTTGGCCTGACGAGTTGTTTTGACGATCACTGCCGTGCCTCCGCTGTGCGCTTGATCTCACCTCACGCAGTGTGTGTGTGTGTGTGTGTGTGTGTGTGTGTGTGTGTGTGTGTGTGTGTGTGTTTGTATGTGTGTTGCTGTCCCCCCACAGAAAGGCGCCTAGTGGCTCGATGGCCACATGCTTGCGGCTGTTTTGACCATCTTGTGGGCCTGACGAGGTTCATTCTGCTGACCAGTGCCTGTCTGTGCTAGGGCTGGTACGGGTCTTTTCGCTTTGATAGTGTGTGTGCGCGCGCGTGTGTGTGCGTGTGCGTGCGTGCGTCCGTGTGCGTGCGTGCGTGCGTGCGTGTGCTGCTGTCATGCAGGACGCGTGTCCATGTCCGGCGCGCAGGGCCTCGGTCGATCCGGGTCACTCCATGCGTCACTGCCCCTAGTGGCACCTCTTTCGATTGGCGACGCGCTGGCAACTGCTCTACCGCCTCCAGTCGTTTTGCAGCCGGTGGTGCAAGAGCGTGGTCACGGAGTGGGGGGGGTCCTGGTTCTGTACAGGGGCAGCTGTTTCGTTATTCGCATGCGATGCCGTCATGGGTCGCCCTGCACCCTACAGCCTTTTGGGGAGCCCGTACGAGTGATTGCAAGTTTTTGTACGATATGGATTTGCGCAACGCATGTGGACGCTGGTCGCATCCATTTGGGACAGCCTCGGCCGGAAGCGCCATGCCCAGGTACCCGCCCACAGTGTGTTATCAGACCTAGGACGGAAATGTGTGCGGCTTGGCACACCGTTTGCTGGAAGATGCCACCGCAGGTGGGCACATGTGGGGTGAGCACCTGATCTCAGCCGCCTGGTGGCTCACCGCGGGGCTGCTTTGGCCGGTATGCGCCCGTAGGACCCTCACGGTCTGTTGGGCACTCCAGTGAAGTAGTAGAGGCCAGTGTGGTGACCCTAGGGGCCCACCTCGTCTAGGCATTACCGTGTGAATCCTAAGTTGTTGCGGAATCCTAATTTTTGCGACAGCACCCACAATTAGGGAAAATTGCTTTATTTTTGCGATTTTTTCCCTGTGGAATTCAGTTTTGCGGGGCTGGTTTTGGTTGACTGAGTCCATTTTTTGGCGTCTTTTTTTGCGTTTGGCCTCCGTTTTTTGGGGGGACAATGGTTCATTCATTTTGTTGCCACTGAAAAGGACCTGGGGTGCCTTGGACTCTGGCATCACGTCACGGTCCCTTCTTACACCTTCATACAAAAGAGGATCACTCCAACTCTCTTAGAGTTGGCAGTGGGGTGTATTGGTATTTGGACAGTACCTCCAGTGTCCGTTTCATCTGTGATTTGGGACACGCTGTTGGTAGTTATAGCTGCTGCGGCAGGTTGCCCAGGCACCACTTTGTGGGTCGTTCATCACCGGCCACCGCATCGGTGCTTGTATGAATAACGGGGTGGGCGTAGCTGCAAAAGGGCCATCGTCCTTCAGGACCTGTTTGAGGCCACACACACACACACACACACACACACACACACACACACACATGGCGGGATGTCAGGACCAGGTATTACATCAACTCCTCGTGCTGGCGCTGGGGCTAGCCCGGTGAGGGGCCAATGTGCCCCGTGGGACGCCGGCACTGAGAGTGCTAGGTCTGCCCTAGGAGTTTATGAGGGACAGTTACGGGTTGGTCGACCGGAGGCGACGGAGGCCTTTGTGCTTCGCGGGCTTAAGGTTGGCACTTCCCTGTGGGCTTGGGTAAGATTCCAGCCACAAACACGTCATCAGTGCCGCAAGGGGGTTTGCTGGTGATATAGCGTGCAGCTGGGGCTGCGGTAATACCCCTGCTCTGGGCCAAAAACACCACACTTGGTCCAAGTTGAGGAGACCACAGGGAAAGTGGCGCCGCCATACCATGCGCGTCCTAATTATTTCCGAAAATGATTAATTCTCAGCGCAAGGTGTTGTTTTACCGCAAAAAAAAAAAGATACGCAAAAAGATATTAAAGTGGGATCCTTGGACCCTGCTGCAAGCGCCTATTGACCCCACCACAGTATGCATAGCCGGTCTATTGTTCGTTACAGGCCCCCAGATTCACTGCAGGAGGATAACTAGAGAGGGGCCAGCAAGAGGGCGCAACTGTACAGAATCTGTGGGAAAGATAGCCTGGAAAAAACCAGCCTAGCCCACCCGTCCCTCCGTGCTCCCCAGAAGGTAGAGGCTTGCCCAACACTTACACACCGCGGTGAGGGCCAAGGTGGGGGGATCTGGGTGTGCCGGGAGCCTCATGGTACCCAGCCTGTGCTCAGGTCCTGTGGCAACCCGACTTGGAGGTCCCACAAACAATGCCCCTCCCTCCCTCTGTAAACCCTCCCTCCGTGGGTGGGTGCTCAGCCTTTGTCGCAGCCGTGGCCAATTACATACCGGACCCGAAGCAGCCTTTCCCTGCAAGACAAGGGCTCACCCTCCCACGTTCATGGGTAGGGGCATGAAACGACGCATAGGCCATCTGCAATACCTGCACATGCTCCCCCCCCCCCCCAAAAGATCAAAAAATCCACTGCTTGTCCCCTGCCAAAAAACATGCAATGGATGCAGCACCTCCTAACTGCATGCAAAAGCCTAGAAAAATCGGCGGAGCCATTTTCACACATTTTTGCTGACACCATTGTACCTTGCTCATCACCCATCACACTGCCATTAGAATAATGCAAAGAAGGCCTGTCATTCTGGGGGGTGTTTCAATCACCACCGAAGGGGACGATGGTTGTCAGATTCTCATGGCAGCGGGGAGCAGTGGTTTCAGATGGACAAGGGTTTTCAAGACGGGACACCTGCCTCACACCCTCTGCTGCCCTGTCTTTGTCCCCGTTTTGGGCTGATCGACACACTGCACGCCCTCTGCCCTGCGTCCGCAGGAGCAGCGCGTTGCCGAACTGGCGGAGATCCGCGGGGACCAGGTCGAGGCGAACTTCGGACAGCAGATCCGAAACTATGTGTTTGCGCCGTACAAACTTGTGAAGGATGCGCGAACAGCCCACGAGACCCCGCAAGTGCAGGCAGTCATGGACGGGGATCTGGACGGGTTTGTGGAGGCCTCTCTTCGGCAGCAGGCACTTGAGGCGGCGGAGAAGTCTTAGACGCGGTAGTGGCGAGGGGAGGCAGAGCTGGAGCGGGGGTTGTTAAAGTGGGAGCACAGGGGAGCGGCATAGTGATGCTGGCGCTTGGCAGCAACACAATGGACACGTAGCACAGCTTGGCAGATGGGCAGAGGGGCAGACCGAGGACCATGTACCTGACACTGCAAATCCCTCAACACTGAACGCAAGGCACACTGGAGCCTTCCAGTACCGGTCCCCTGCTTGCTGTTTTTGCTGTCCCAAGCTTTCTGGATCTATTGAGAATCCGCCGTTCTCCTGCTTCACTGCGTATGTCCGTGTGAGGCATTGCAGTCGGATTTATGGGTGTGGGTGTGTGCATGTGTGGGTGTCGGTGTGCCTTTCTTGTATGCGCTGCTCTGTGCGTGCGCGCGTCTGGCTCGCTCGCTCTCTGTGTTTGCATGTGTTTGTGTGTGCGCACGGATATGACGGGAGTGACGGTCGGAAGTAGAGGTCAGAAGTGAGGGATGATTCGGGATAATGGGAGATGGTGCGGAGATGTAGAGGAGGGGCGGGGCAAGTGCAACGGTACAAAGGCTTACTGCTGCCCTTCTTCTTACATTGGTCTGCATGCCACACTGCACAGAAGAATGGAAAGAGGCATTTCGGAGTGATTTGATGAGCTCCGCACACCCTGCGGCTGTGTGGAGGATGCAGAGTTTAGGATGTGCTGTCGAAACCACCGCTTTCCAGACCAGTCTTTAACGGAGTGACGCTGCATGGGTGGGGGGCCAGCTGCTCTGGATCCGGGTTCTCTCTGGACAATGTCCCTGGTGCATGTGCCTGGGGGCATGGGACCCAGATTGGTGCCCCGTCTGGGTCCTCATTATATATTCCTGCGCCTGTCTTGACGCTGGAGCGGGATACACGGTGACGCATGGAAAGTCGTCCCCAGCAGCCATTATGGGACCATCAGCACTGCAGCTGGACGTCTACATTGTGTGCAGCTGCAACGGATTGCTGCAGCCCTCAAGATATTTGTCATTTCGGATTAGCAGCGGGTGAAGTCATATATTGGGGTTAAAGTTGTGATACGCTATGGGAGGCTTGGTCGATATGGATGCAACAGATTTTCCTTGTGCGTCTGTCCTCTGGAGCTGCCGACCGAGACCGAAACCGGAAGCCGATTTGCACCAGTTGTGATGAGCCAAGGATATGCTCAGAGCTGTGTACAATTTGGTCCAGGTCATGGGCCAGGACCAAAGGCGGGGTGGGGGTTTGTGGGGCGCATTGGCGGCAGCCCTTCCTTCCAGGGATATGGATGAACAGTGATGTGGTTGTGGAGCTACTGGAGAATGATGTACGGAGGATGGTGGTGCCATATGCTGCAACCTGGACGACTCCACTCAACACACTCCAAAGGGCTCAGCTTTACTACTCAGGTGCTACTTCCTGTGGCGGCAAAGCCACATTCATGCTTGTGTTGCACATGCCGCCCGTCATGCTATGCATCTGCAGAACTGTCAACTTGAGGGTGTTGCATTCAAAGGCACATTTCAATGCACAGTTTGCGCATGTTTTTTGTGCCTGGGGGCCAGGGTCTGGTGCTCATGGTCAAGTCCATTGAAATGTGCTGTGCAAATATTCGTGAAGGGTGTGTAGAGGGGCTGACACAGGACTTCACACGGTGCACATGTGGTGCGTTAGATGCATCTTATCTGTATCTCCTGTGCAGAGTGCACTGGTGGAAAATCCCCCCCCCCCAAGGGGAGAACGCCCCCCCTGGTGGGGTTTCGCACTATACACGTAGGAGACCCCCCCCTCCCCCCCAAACGAGGATAACCCCCCCCCCCCCTTTGGGGTGAACCCCCCCCCCACCCCCCCCCAAGAGATGGTTAAAAAACCCTCCGTCTGGGGGGGGGGGAAACCCGCCTAACCATTTTAAAACAACAAGCTCTCGACCCTAAATCAAACATCTCTGCGGAGCTCCCATGTAGGTTTCAGCCTCATCACTATTCAACCGCTCAAGGTCTTGACCCGCAGAATTTCCACCTCCTCGTCACACATTCTTAAGCAGTTTATAACAGCAAACGCCAGAGGGAGATAGCGCCACCAGAACTCAGGGTTGAATGTGGGTGAGTGTGTACATATGTCAGTAGCATGCAGCCCTCGGGCGGGGTGGTACCCGAGCCCAGTGGTAGCGGGGATAAAACCACTTTTAAAAGTACCCCGGGTGGTTTTATGCCCACTTTTTAGGGGGATAAAACCACCCCTCTTGGTGGATAAAACCACCCTTTTTGGGGGGATACAACCACCCCTGTTGGCAAGTAAAACCACCCCCTTTGGTTAAAACCACCCCCTTTGGGGTGATAAAACCACCCCAAAGCAACCAATGACACAACACAGCAAACAAAAGCAGTCTGAGCAATGGTGCCACAAAAGCAATGCATGTCGAATTGGATGAATAGCAAACCCAACCCATGTCTGAAATCCCATCTCACAACCCATTTGTAAAATTGTTCCCAGCCAGGTCACACATCTTCTGACACATATACAAAGGCCAATGTGAAGCAAAAGATTGAGTGTAAAATCATATGTCGTTCCCTGACCCTCCATCACCTCTCCTACCTCCATACTCGACATCGCAATGGGGCAAGCCCCCGCCCCATCCCCAAGGGTGTTCTCTTTATAGGACAACATATACAACATATAGACCTAAGGCAAGTTGTTTTGCGGCACTGTGGTTCTACCCCCCTTCCCAATTGCATAAGCGACGCCAATGTACACAATTACTATCGTCCCTATGTGTACTGTAGCTTGGACAAGGGTGCGGCTTGCGCACAACACATATAACTGCCGACACATACGTGCGCAGGCCACATGTGCTGAAATTGGCAATTCAGGACCTGTGGGCCGCATCACGCAAAAAAAAAAGAGGCCTTTGTGGTCGTTGGCCCCTTGTCATCTCAAGGGGTGGGCAGTTCGCTAGGGTCGTACCTTCGAGTGTGCTGCTTGCACTCGGGTTGCGCCTGCTAGCGACACTCGGCTCGTTCACCTCCCCCCCCATGGGGGGCTTTTAATTGGGGGGCCGGGGAATGGGGCCCCGCCCCCCTCTAAAAGCAGTCCTTGTGCCATTATATACAATCCGCGCGCCGAAACAAAACATACCTCAAAAGTGTACGATGCAGCCCCTCGGAGAGCTGATTCGCGCCGTCATAATTTTTATGATCAATCATGGCCGTTTTACAAAGTTAGGACCTTTACAAGGTTTTAACTTCTTTACCAGCATCCACTAATTCCATATAAGCTAGGGATGCGATTGAAAGGTGCAATAGCAATGTGGAGGTACCAGACAACACTATATATAAGCCACAGGCCCCAAATTCCAAGAAATCTATTTGCCATATTATTTATTTGTTGTGCACGCGTGCATTTCGCACTCGCCGGCATTTGCGATCTTTCATTTTGACTGTCCAAAGTGAAATCGGGCTACAGTGCACGAAATTTCGATCTAAGACCGGACTTATAAATGATTCTAAAAGCCTCGTCTTGCTGTAGAATTGAAAAACCGCCGTCATTCTGTTTTAGCACCACTTTTTGATTGGACGGTTTTCAGCGCACACAGCAGCCTTTTGAAGCTCAAAAATGAAAAGAACAACTCCAAATTGTCCAAAACTGCCCTAAGTTTCGTCAGAATCCGATACAATAGGCCCGAGTTATGAATATGTCAATTTTATGCTATTTGCACCCTGTGTCGCTAATCTCGCCAAATGCACACTCCCTGTCCTTGCGCTGCTAGCTGAAACACAAGGCAATTTCAAAGGAGTGTTTTTGCCTTCGTTTGTCACCGCCCGGCTCCATTTCTGACATAGAAAGGTGACCCGAAAATGGCTAAAAACCGTAATAAGGCTTTTCTTTTGATGGTGCTTCGCACCAAACAAAGGAAAAGCCTGACCAAGCACGAAAGACGAAGAATTCATTTAATCCTACTTTTCCACAACCTCCACAACATATCGTGTATCATTGCTTCATTGAAATTTCCTCAACATGCTCATCGTTCTTTGTGATAAATACCTGATGATGCACGTGCACATTGTGCAATCTAACTTCACTTTCTGAGTGTCTATTTTTTTTCGATTGCCCCTTCAGATGGACAATGTCGCACCACTAGTCAAAAAATAAGCCGTCCAGGAGTAGTGGCATTTGGGCGCATTTCACCGAAATCTGAGCATCTACCTTGGTTGGCATTGATCGTGCCACCTACGCCATTTCACCGCCGTCGCCGACATTTCTCGTCTTTACCAACCTCTAGTCCCATTTGGCAATTCCGACGTGAACGCGCCTATTTTCACGCTACCATGTTCACAAGCCCATATACGCTCCTTGGTTGGTCCAATGCTTCCCAAACGCAAAATTCTATGGATATTGATGACTCCAAACATCCCACTTTGCCAAAAAATAAAAAACTTCATCCACGCTTGCCTAGCGGTTCTCCACTCACCTTTGGACAATACTCACATATTGACCAAGCGGCGCCTATGGCCCTACAACGATGGGCTTCCGTTGAAAGCAATGCCGAACTCCTCATATCTCGAACACGAAGCATCAAAGTGCAAGGCAACATGGCGTATGATGCCAAGAAGCGAATCCACACGTGTGCCACGTTGCGAAAATTATGGGACACTTGCCAATGGAACCATGAGTTCAACGTTTCCGACAAAAAGAACTCCTTCACGGAACTCAACACCACTATCCCGAAAGGCTCGGGCTTCTACTCAAATTGTGCACACGAAGACTTGGGGCACGTCTATGATATCTTGCACATCCACAAGACCTTCCTAGTGTGCCCGGTGCCGTACAACTACGTGGACCACGACTTGGGAACCGGCGTAGAGACCGTGACGGATTGGGCGGCCTCCATAGGACACGCCCTTCAACTAGCCCGCTCGCGCAACGAAGAGTTCGAGGGATGGTTCATGTTACCGGCGCCCATTAAAAATTGCAATGCGGAAAATTGCTTGTTGGTTGACCCCCGTTTGCTTCTCACTCCCTTACGCCCCTTTATTACGCAACACTTTAGCTTCCATGATGCAAAGCAATGGTGGATCCCCGGTAACCAAAACGTGGAGAACGCCCAATACATATTGGGGAATGCTCTCGCCGTGCCATACATCGCCTACCGACTTCATTCCCAATCATGGTATGCTCCGTCTAAGCACCCGAGCGTCACGGTTGACCACTCCTCAAGCCTACGCCGCTTCGTACATCAAAGTACCAACTTGGATATAGAGCAAGCACATGTCCTACTTCGATTTGACGTGCTACGAGAGATCATTGATCAACGAGAACTCCCGAGTGGCCATGAAGACACCAACACCCGAAAGAAAGCGGGGCTAGGCAACGTGCGGGACTTCTACAAATGGTTGAACAATACGCTTGCACCGGACTTTGAGGGTGCGGCGACTACCACCAATTGCAAATACTATTTGGAGAACGGAGAGGCCCTTCGTGCACCACACCCAAATTATTATCGGTACGACTATACCATGGCTCTGGCTCTTGCAAACGAACTTATGTCCGTGGCTTTGGAGCATGGAGATTTCTTGCGAGGGCGATTCTATGTGATTGAAGTAGCAACAATGGTTGACCAACACTCTTTTTTTGTGAACCCGTCACGCAACGAGAGAAACCGCCACAAGGGAGAATTTACACCCACCGAGGTCATGAACACCCTCATGGGCCACATGATTGGGGGACGAGGGCGCACCCGTGTCATGGGCACGTCAATCAAGAGCCGGGAAGGCGTGATAGTCCGATTGGACCTTAGCAATACCCCAAGCGACGAAGGGCGCTCGCCTCTCTCTACCTTTGCCTCTTTCCTCCACTCTAATGGAGCGATGGTAATGTGCACCTCAAAGGACGTCGCGTTGGTCACCTTCAATGCATTTGGACAAGGGGGCAAGCAGGAAGCTCACCCTAAATCTCCGCCAACCATGGTCTCTGTTCTGCCGCCGATGCCTGGTCAGAGAGAGCCCAACGAAGTGGATGTCCAAGCGCCCATCACGACCTCACTCTATGACATTCAATGTGCGGCGGGTCTCCTAGGCCCATTCACGCGGTTTGAATCCCACTCGAGATCCGAAAATCCCCCAATAAGCTTCTACTCCGTCACCTACGAGAAGCTCCAATCCGCTCAAATTGCCACGGGTTTTGCTATGGGCCCCATTTCCTTTCACCCGTCCCAACCTTATCTACAGGTTGACGCACTCCTACACCTCGACCCCTCGGTGGCTGAGGAGGATCGCCCGGCGGAAGCACGAGTGCGAGCGGGCCTGAACATTGGCGCGGGGGCCTTCCTCAAGGACTACATCGCCAACTACAAGGAGCATCAAACACTCCTACGCCCGCCTCGCCGCCCGCCGCGACAAGAAGATCGACAACCGGAGGACCTCACGGAGGAGGACCTCCGGGGCTTACACATCATCGAGGACGTCATCGACATGACTATGGAGACCACCCTAATGGCCTACCTCGAGAAGCAGGAATGGGAGCGAGAGACTCGAAGAGGCAAGCTGCACTACGGATGGAAGTATGTGGATGCCTCCCACACCATCGAAAGAGCGGAGGAACTCCCCACGGAGCTCATGAATCTCATCGACGGCCTCATGGACGCTAAAAACTCGGAGGACATCCCCCTGCTAGCAGTGCAGCCCAACCAAGTCAGCGTGAACGACTATGAACCTGGGGTGGGCATAGGATGGCATAAGGACATCGATGACCTGGGCGACACTATCACCTCCATTTCACTCATGGGGGCTACCACCATGGAGTTCCGTAAAGGAAATGGCCCGGTGGTGAGTGTGCGGCTACCACGATACTCAGCCCTCCAAATCACGGGAGAACTTCGAGAACAATGGCAGCATCAGGTGCCCTACCGCACGAGCGATATGGTGGATGGGGCCGAAATCCCTCGAGACCGACGAGTGGCGGTCATCCTTCGCAACGTGCAGTGTGCTCTGGACGCCGAGCCTGACGCCGAAACTCAAGACGGCAGCGGGCAAGCTTAGCGAACTGCTTCAACGCCTCGGCGTCCCTCAACCCAGCGCGCATCGTTTGAGCACCCCCCCCCCCATCCTCTGAACCCCTCCGCCCTCGCCCCCCTCCTAAAAACCCGCGACCTTCACGCTTGCCCGACCTGGCATGCTTTGGTCTTGAGCCCCCTCCCGTGACCAATTGGAGGCAAAGTAAGGGGTATGTGCGCCCAGCTGCAAAGCTCAACAACCCCCCGCCCCCCACGCTCAAAATCCTTTCACACAACCTGGAAAAGAAACCCCCCACCCCCTTCATTTTCCACCACCTGCAGAAAGGGTACCATATCTTGCTCCTCCAGGAACTGAACGAAGAGCCCAGCCTCCCACACATCTTTAGCCACGGGGGGGAAAAATGCAAAATTTCCACCAACATCAACAAGAGAGAGAAAAAGAATGGCACTGCCATCGTGGTCTCTTCGGCTTTGCGGCCCTACACAAAGTTTGTTCCGAAGTCGGACAACGATGGACTCATGTGCTCGGTTGAAATAACCCTCCCGGGTGGCCCCCCCACACTCCTCACTTCTCTCTACTCTCTCCCGCCTGCAATTACCAGGCGCCCCCTGATTGAAATCAACCTGTCGCGTCTTCTTTCCCGGTACCCTTACCATGTGGTGGGAGGTGACTTCAACTGCATCCGCAGTCCCCATCTAGACTCCTTGCACGCCGACTGCAACCCCTGGGCCTGGGTCACTTCCAAAACATCGGGCAGTAACCCGTCATGGATCGATACGTACCGACACATGCACAGCACCGCCCTGGGGTGGACCCGACCGGCGTCTAAGAACAGATTGGACTACATCTTTGCTTCGAGGAGCCTCTTCTATGACCAAAAAATTGCTGACGCTTCAATTCTCTATGGTGATTGCTCTACCGACCACCACCCTGTCGCAGCACAACTGCACTCACCCCTCATCCCCACACAATCCCCCCCACCCCCCCGCAAACGCTTCCGAAGGCTAAAGAAACAAGAATTGCTCCGTCTTCAAGGGGGACTGCAACCCCTCGAGAAATGGTGTGAGGACTTTAACAAACACCTCCCTGACGTCCCGACCTCTGACCTGGTCCCGATAGTGGACGCCATTCTCCGAGAGTGCTCGGAGGCCTACCACTCGATTACCACCCCGGCGGGAGGGACAGCCCCGTCCAAAATTCAGAAGGAATTCACCCAATTGGCCAATGCCCTCCCCCCGGCCCCCCACCCCCGTTTCGGAGAAAAAATGAGGCAGCTCAATGACTACCTCGATGAATGGCAGAAAGCGAAACAAAAATCGGCCCGGACTGCGGTACACAGGGCGATCGTCCAGGGCCGCCAACTAAAGAGTGCCATCCATAAACACCTCCAACCCCCGGATCAGGCTCCAATCTCCCTCAGGCGCTCTGACGGAACCCTTGCTACAGACACCAAAGAGGTTGCAAAGATATTTTCAGATACGCTCCTCCACTTGGGAGGATCGCCTGACTACGGCCCCCCCGACGATTTCACTGAGCGCCTCCTGAGCCACACCCCCCAGTGCCCTCCGGGCACAGAAACTCAGGACATCCCGGACATGACATTGTCAGAGTTTACCGACATCCTCCACTCGGCTAACCCGCGCAAGGCAGGAGGAGACGACCACACCAACACCTACCTGCTCTCCGCCCTCCCCCCCCACCTGCAGACGCTCTTCTTTCTGGTGGTAAATCGCTTCCTGCATGAGCCCCTGCCACCCCACTGGACGACCGCCCAAGTATGTTTGATCTACAAGAAAAAATGCCCCCACGACCCCGCAAACTACCGCCCAATAGCCCTGTTAAACACTGTGTACAAGCTAGTGGCCCGACATGCCGCCTCTGCCCTCCAAACCTTCATCAGAAATCATTCCCTCATGCACCACAGCCAGCACGGGGGCATGCCAAATTTCCGAACCATGGACCACCTTTTCCACGTCACGGCAGAAATTGCCCGAAGCCCCCAGGCCTACCATTTTTACATAGATTTTAACAAGGCCTTTAACAGCGTTCCCCACTCCACCCTCCGTCGGGTCCCCCACCACTATCGAATACCGGCGGGGCTGGTTGACCTGATCAGTGGACTCTACGCCCACCCCCAGGACGCCTTCCTTGTCAACAATGTCACACCCTACCACTACCTCCAAACCAGGGGCCTCCGCCAGGGCTGCCCCATGTCCCGTGTCCTGTTCATCCTTTATTCCAACGTGCTGCTCCATGCAGCCCCTCAACCCTCTCCGTTGGAGAGACCCGCCGAGACCTCTGCAAACGCTTTCATCGATGACAAATTGTACCGATCACCCTCCCAGACCTACATCCAAAAGTTAATTGACTTCTATGACACCGACGCCAGGACATGGGGACTCCAAATGAACTGTGACAAGTCAGAGGTGCACGCCCTGGGTGGCGTCCCACAGCATGACTTCCAGAGCCCAAGCGGCTTTACACTTTCTACTGTCAACCCGGATACCAAACAGCCACGGAAGGGCTACAAATACCTGGGGGTTTACATCTACAACGATAAACACCCCCCGCAACTCCGACACCAAATACACTCGGAACTGAGCAGCTACTCCGTACACCTCTCCCCGCTTCGCCTCACCCTCCCTGAGCTGGTTAAACTAGTGAATGTCCAACTGATACCAATCCTCACCTACCGCCTCATAGCCCACCCTTTTCTCCCCAGCGAAATAGATGAGCTCACGGCAGCGGTCTGGAAAGAGCTTGCTACGCATGGCAGAATCTCGCCCAAAGTCTCCACAAAGGACATATACCAGCCACGTGCTAAGCTGGGGCTCGGCCTCCGCCACCTGGGAACAGCGGTTCACAAGTCTTTTGTTGAGGCGGGACTAAGGTACCTGAACCAGGACGGACCCCCGGCCAGTTGTGCGGCAGTTAGAGACGCCCTCCTTTCGACACGACAAAATGCCCTTCAAGATAGCTTCCTGGATGCGGCCAACCGCCTGAGTCTTCGTTTCCACGCCCCTGGACCATGGAACCCCTGCCTCCCCTGTGAGCTACACGAGCGAGAACGACTGTATGCTGCACCCCGAAATGCCCCCCCCTGCCTGGCCACGGTTACCAAAGTGTACAAAAAAACAGCCACCATTTGCTTCGACACCGGGGAATCAGCTACCATCACGGAACGGAGTAATTTCACCTTCACCCCCCCAAACACCCCTCCTCTCCCCCCGGGTGACATAACCCACTACCACCTTTTCCCACCCTTCTCTTCTCCGCAAACCCGCAACCCCGACATCCCGGTTCCTCTTCAAGCGAACCTCAAGGATAGCACCTGTGAAGGCCACTGGTTTCACCTGCCTAACTCCACGTTCTGAACCATGAGGATCTAATGGGGTCGGGGTGCATTCAGGCGGCTAACCTCGTCGCCGAACTCCCCTTTGATGACACGGCGTGGATCTATACGGATGGAAGCTCGGGAGATGGGGGCCATGGCAGCGCCTTCGCTATCTTTTGGCAACAACAGTGTTACGTCCTCTGCCGCTCGTCACCCTCACCCACTTCAGGGGGCTCCGAGCAATGGGCCATGGCAATGGCGTTAGCCCACCTCCCCAACATCCTCCCCCATACTCCGGTGGTGATCTTGGGTGATAACCTTGACACAGTCGAAGCGGTCAACCGAGCCCTCTCCAACCCCCCCCCAGCGAGGCCGTCCACTTACACACAGGGTACACGAGACACTGCCTACACGTCCCTCCTCGCCCCCCTCCCCCACCTGATCCATGTGGCTTGGATCAAAGGCCACGCACACTTTATGGGAAACGAGCTCGCGGACTATTTCTCAAAATGGGCCGCTCAAGCATTAATGTGGCACCCCTCCCTCCTACCCCCCCCCCCCCTGCGGGAGTAGTCACTAGTGGGGGCCTAGCCCTCATCTCAAAAATTCCGAAACACCACACCCGCTCCCTCTTCCCGACCCACCCACACACGCGCCTGCACTTCAGCACCAGCGCAAGCTTTCTCCAACAGAGCAGTTTTTCCTCGGCAATCGCATTCAAGTGGGATGTCGGGCACGTATGGTTGTCAGGACTACAGACCCCACTGTGACACCAGTAACCGAACATGCCCTAAAAGTCAAGGAGTACACCCGATGGATCCCATCTCATTCTGTGCCCTCTGTCCCACGATGCAATGGTTTCAACAGTGTCTCTCCAGCGCCTGGCCCCCCCCTTTTGACAAATTAGCACTTGAATGGTGGATAGCCAGCGACCGTGGGGACCGACGACTCGCTACCAGAACGCTCGTCCCAAAAACGCTCCACACAACGCTTGCAACGTCCCCGTCAGGCAAGGACCCCGCTATGCATGCTAAGGACTTTGACAGCGCCCTGGCTAAACGCAACAGGGCGCTCACGCAGCTCATCCAGGACGCCAACAAATTTCTGCATGACAACCCACCCGGGGCCATTGGCCCACCAGTAACCAGAAACAATTATTTTGATTCCCTGGGTGAATTCAGTACCTCCAGAGGCCATGCCCCCCGGGACCCGCCAAAATACGTTCCCCCCTCGGCCCTGCCTGCGGCGGTGTTGACACCCCCAAAACGCAAAGCCTCGGATCAACCACAGCGGAAAAAACGCCCCCCTCCCCGGCAACGCCCAAGCCAGCAAAGCCCAGCGCAGCGCAACGCGCTCTGGACGTCTACCTGCAGCCTATTGGCCCCCGACCCCCCCCCCTCCCCCCTCTGCGCCACCCCGACGTGACGGAGCCCAGGCGCAGCACAAAGGGCGAAAGCGCAGTGAACCCGCCCCCCCCCCCGGCCACACACCCTCCTGATCCCAAACAGCCTCGGATCGACAGATTCTTCCCCCCGAACTAGCGGCCTGAACCTTTTGTATGTCTCTCCTCATGCCCCCAGTAATTCCCTACAATGTAGCTAGCTAATCCACCCTGACCACCGCCGAAAGTACCCTCTGTTAGCCAGGTTTTGCTTACAGTTTCAAATGCACATCCAACTCTGATAATATATCGCGTATATCACCCCCTCATGTGCCGGCGGACGCCCTACAGGATCTTGAGGCGCCGAGCACCCGAATTTGCACTGACCCAATGGCGTAAGGGGCATCCATCGGGTGACTCTGCCTACTGGTTTCTGCTGTAAAGTAGTTTTGCAGTGTAAATTTGATCGAACAGTCTTCACCGGACTCAAAATGTGTCCAGGTGCAAAAAAGAAATGTGCAATCTAACTTCCACGTCAGACAGATACCCTGAAGAGGCGATGGCAGCCCGCACACTGCCCTTCCCCATCTCTTGGAGCCCCCCCCCCCCCCGCTTGTTTCTTGTGGCGACTAGGGCTTCTTGTGGCGCCGGGTGGCCTGAATGCTTTCTGGCGATATGCGCTCACCTGCAGTGACATGTTGTGGCCACTGTCAGGCTGTATGTGGTCTACGAGCGCAGCGAAGTGGGTCCGGGCTGGGTTGTTATTGTTGTTGTTGTTGTTGTTGTTGTTGTTGTTGTTGTTATTGTTGTTGTTGCTGTTGTCGTTGTTGTTGTTGTTGTTGTTGTTGTTGTTGTTGTTGTTGTTGTTGTTGTTGTTGTTGTTGTTGTTGTTGTTGTTGTTGTTGTTGTTGTTGTTGTTGTTGTTGTTGTTGTTGCCTCTTCACCCCCCACTGAAACCAGACCGGGTGGTCAGGAGCAGACGTCGCAGTGGCATGGGCAGCAACATTGCTTGGCACAGAAGACATAACGATAGTGTTGACTGAATAGTATCCTGCAAACAGATATGGTACACATAGCCAATGAAATACCTGAAATGCACATATGTGAAATCCACCCTATCATCCACTAATTGATATAACTACTAAACATCCAAGAGTGCCTTATCTATCCCACATCCTATGTTCCTAACAAGGAAATGGAATATGATATACCCTATCCCACATATATCCCATATATAGGGCCATATAATGCTCCCTTAGGGGTAAAATGCCAGGGTAGGGTTGTGACCTGCTTCACCCCCTCACTTAAAACGACTGCCACGGGCAGGAAGTACACGCCCAAGAGGAACGTAGCAGTCACAAACAGCAGCAAATCTCAGGTGGATTCCCCGCCACCGGGATTTGAACCTACGCAGGCAATCTCAGAGCCGGCCGCACAGCCGCTGAACTAGCTCCGACCGGTGGGTATCGAACCACCGCCATCATCCCGCCAATCACGAGCAGGATCCCGCAAATCCCGCTCCACTTAGTAGGCGAAATCGCGAGCTGTTGCGCGTAGAGTCTGGTCCCCGCGTGTCGCATAAGGCATGTGGGGTCCAGCAGGTAAGGGCAGGTAGTTTTTCAAAGAATTAAAACTAAAGGCAAAGTGAAATCACACTTTTAAACAAAACTGAAGGTAATGGTACATGCGAAGCGGTGCGACGCGAAAGTGCAAAAACTTCACTTTTCGAAAAAACTGCCAGGAGAATTGACGGGAGTGTCAAACAGCAACGTAGGACTGTGCCTGCACAAGGGAGCACGAGGGATAAAAGAGATCGAGGCCAGAGAAACATTCACAAGGGACACAACAAAACTTGATGGCCTTCGCCCAGGGGACTGTTACCACGGGGGGCTAACGGTCCTGTCTCGCAGTGCAACGCAGGGCAACCGTGGTAACAGTCCTTACAGCCACCACAGCCCTTTTCTCAAACTTTGGAACAGTGAACACCGTGATCTTGCCATATTGTTGCCTTGCGATGCATCACCGTCTTGTGCCTGCCTCTGTCTTGTGCATGCTTAGGCCCACTAAAAAACACGGCCACGATGGCCCCACAGTGCGCGCGGTAGCTCACTAAGTAGAGGAAAGAGGTCACGATGGCCTCAGGGTAAATGATCGACGATCATTTAGGCACAAACCAAAACACGGGTACGATGCCCACACCTTGCACCCACGTGCTGTAGATCGTTTATGAGGGCTTGATGTGCTTGATGTTTCTGATGTGCCTGCCCGTAACGCTTGTAGTAACGAGTGAGCTCTTGCTTGTAAGATGTGAACTTGCTTGATTACTTGCTTGTAAAAGACCGAGACAAGGCCTAGCCAAAGGCCCACTTGTCAAACAGACCAGACACCAAAGAAAGATGATCGTGTGGAACGGACCAGGATGAATGAACCAGTCACGGTTGTGACTTTACGATACGGGCACGGCTCAGCCAAGGGTCCTGTCCGTGTGGATGTCTAACTTAGCATGTGTGTCACACGTGATGCACCACATAGAGGGTAAAGGAGGAGGTACGGAGATGGGATGAGGGTGTGAGTAGACACACTTAAATAGACAAACCTCATAACCATGTAATAATAACCTGACCTCACTGCTAACCCCTCACCTAGGAGCCATACTACGTATATATATCATATATACACATAATAGAGCGATGCACACCGACAAACACAAGACACACTTGTGCGCGCACACCCACTGGCAAGGCCCGCGGGCACACACTCGCCCGCAGGGCATCACAGAGTGTGGGTCTCGCGGTGGCGGCCTTGGGGCACGTGATGGTGGCACTCCACACATACGGCACGTGCAAGAGCTTCCACAAAATACTCACGTACACACAACAAACAGTAAGGATATCCACAATAGAACACGTGTATAGATACGCCACCTTGTTGCTTGGTGTTCGTGTGTGTCTTGGGGGCGTGCGTATAAACACTCAGGTTAGCTCGCGTGTTACCTTTGTCGGTGGGTGTGCCACCGGCGGGCCGTAGCGCAGGGGGTCACCTCGAGGTTGCAAATTGGGGAGCTCGCCCGTACGGTCCCGCTGGTGTATCAGCCCACCCTACTCCCCGGGGGCACGATGACACGCCCCGAAGGAGTTTTACTCCCCCAACCCCTCTACACCGTGTATGACGGTTCATGTTTACACCTCCGTGTGTAAACTTGGGCCGGTGTACACGGCTACAAAACCCCAAAGGTAGGTGTCAGCCTAGGTCTTGCTTGTTCAGGGGGCGGGTGATAACCAACGTAATAGGCAACCATATAATCCCGTAACTAAATTAATGGCATGCGCACACACACGCTACCATTGGCCACGGGCACACCCGGTTTTGGTGTGTCTCGGACAGAGAGACTCGTGTGTGTTGTGGAAATCCAAGTCCGCGCACGGGTCTCTATAAAGAAGAATGCCACGCCCATATCCCAACCTGTTTGGTTGGGTGCTGGGATAGAGGACCCCTCGGGTGTTGTGGAAATCCAAGTCCACTCGTGGGGAACTCTAGAGAAAACATTAATATACATATTCTCTCATAAACATATGCATGTGCACATTCGCCCTTTTCATCATATTGTCTGTTCCCTCTCGTTGCAGGCAGGAATTCCCCCGCGAAATTCATCAAGGACATGAAGAGCACACCCAGCCAGCATGCGGCCCCATGCAATGGCAATGGAGGGTACCCACTCCCAACCCGGGCACGCATAGCGACCGGGGACAAATACCCAGGCGGCGGAGACGGCCCAAATCCGCAACGCCACTCTTTGCCTTTGAAGACCCCACCCACTCATAGAGTGACGGGGCAAAGGCACCCATTGCAATTCATATTAGAATACTTGTATTGTAGAGGACGACCCCTCCCTCTAGGCTTAAGTCCTCGCCGTATGTAGTGGCAATTTTGCACGCCACGAAATTTTTTCCACGTAATGTGAGCCACACGAGTACTTCGTACCTTGTATACCTACCCTCGTGTGGACAAGGGCAAATCAGCCGAAAACCATCACGCCCAACACAAAAAGGGAAAATGGGTTGTACCCGCCAACCCAACGAAGTTTTCGAGCCTTCGCCATTTTGAGCAAATGATTTAGCTCGTTGGCTTGGGTCACGGGCCAGGGACGGTCGTGGGGTCGTGGTTTCGGTACGGGGCGGCACTCCGAAACCTTGCAAACACCACCATGCGCAAAACCCGGTGGAGTCTTCGGGAAGTGCTTGCCACGTTGTTAGCACCCTTGACGGGGGGCGTCATCGTGGGCAGGACTTGTGGCAGTAGTCCTGGTGGTGGTAGGAGTGCTCCAGTAAGACCCAAGGATAGGGGTTTGAATGGCATTAAGACCCCCGAAAGAACACGTCCCACTTCCGCCCCAGGCTATATGCCACGCCACCCCACCCCAAGGACTCTCAAGCCTTTAGCGGTGAGAGAGGTAGACGGTGGGGTAAACCTGCGGTACCCACCGCCCTGCTCCGGTGGGGATTTTTGTAACCGAGGAGCGCGCCGTGCATGCACAACTTCTTTCCTGTCTCCCACCGCTTCTCGCTCTCTCCTCCCTTCCCCAAACAATAATATATCCCATATGGGTTAGGGTTTTCTTTTCGTGGCACGCTCATGAGAGCAGTCCACCAAGGTGGGCAAGGATGTCAACGGTTTGGGTGAGATTCTGTTTCTGCAAGTAATCTCTCCAAACTTTGTTGTAGGACGGTAAGAAGGTTTCAACGGGTTCCTCGGTATCCCAATCCTTGGTATAACCCTCCCACCGCACTTTGAAGAGAAGTCTCTCGCGGTAAGTACGGTGACTTAATATTTTCTTGACATTATAGGTGTCCTCCTCAAACTGGGAGGGCACTCTAGCAACCTCCTCCGTGTAATGTAGAGGCATGGGAGAGCGAGGGGAGTTGACCGTTTTCATTAAACAATCAACGTGGACGTCAACTAACCTCCGTTGGTCCACTTGAATAACATAGAGGTCGTGCGCCTTCTTGGCCACAACTTCATAGGGCCCATCCCAATAGGGACAAGTCTTATCGCCAAGATTTTTGCGTTGGCGACGGACCCATACGCGGTCCCCTTTTGAGAAATTGGGGGACATCCTCCTACTCTTATTATACTTATGAGCCATTGTCTCTTGCACTTGAATCATAGCCCTCCATGCAAGAGCAAAAAGCTCCTCACGCCGTTGGAAGTAGTGAGCGGCGTCTTGGGCCACCCCCTTAGGCTCAGCAAGAGGAGGCCCTTTAGTACGGTTGTGTTTACCAAACACAATCTCGTTAGGTGTATAACCTGAAGGACCTGTAGTCTCATGCCACGCTCGTACAACGGCGGGCAAAAACTCTACCCAATTATGGCCTTTCCTCAACGTAAGGGCTTTAGCAACGGCACACCTTAGCTGCTTGCCAGTATTTTCGGCCTTGCCATTACCTTGGTGCCTACCCGCGAGACACATAGTTGAGCGGGCACCAATCTTACAACAAAGGGTTTGGAAATATTGGCTCACAAATTATGGCCCACGGTCGGAGCATATTTCACGAGGGGCTCCGAACCTATCCACCCAGCGCTCCATTACCAAATGGGCCGCTCTTTTCCCCGTTAGCCCTTCATCCTTGTCTTCATGACGGGGATTAGGAATAGGGATCGCGATGAGGTAGCCGGAAAGCCGGCATACACATAGGAGCATTCGGTCATACACCTCTCCATCATGGGAGGTGGAAGGGTAGTGAAATACATCAAGCGCTATGGAATCCATGGGCTCCATAGGTATAGGCATAGGGGTCATGTACCCTTGTTTGCGCTTGGTGTCATGCGTGTGAAAGGCACACGAGGGACACGTTTGACATTGCAGTTCCACTGCTTTGTACAACCCCTCACCTTCCACGCCATGGTTAATTTCCTTCCAGTGTTTTTCCACACTGGAGGTAGTTAAGTGAAGTGCATCGTGGTATTCGGCCACCAAACGATGCACTAGCGGCGTAGGAACACACCACCGTCCATTACGGACGAGCTTGCTATCCACCAACCTCACTCCATCTTGGAAGCTCCCATTCAAGGCATCTTGCCACATTGTTTTGTAGCGTTGACAATTTGGGTAGTGTTTAGCCCAATTTATCTCAAAAACGTTGGGAGCATCCTCCCCATGTATAGGAGTTGCCTTCTTGTGGGACTTCCAAGATTTTTGTATCTTGACAATTCACTCCAGTCTCCGAAGCTTTCTCTTTTGCTTCGCCCCCCCCCCCACTGGAGGCGAAGCCAGAGGGGGTGGATCACAAGCGGGCGCCCCTTGAGCCCGAGGCGCCGCCTTAGACCTAGTAACAACGGGCGCCACAATTGCCCTAAATACAAGTGGGCGGGCGAGAAGTTCCTCCTTCTCGGCCGCCATCATGTCCCGCACATCCCCGGCCGCTTGGGCCGTCCCATGTATGGACACATCACCCAACGCCGGGTTAGCAGGGTAAGCCCAACGGGACAAGAAATCACCCACGGGGTCCACTGGCCCCGGAGTGTAAACCACATGGAGGTCGAATTTAGAGAACAATTCATGCCAACGTGCTTGGCGTGGAGAGGGACCCCCCACGGTTTTGAGGTCCTCCGTAGCCCAATTTTCAAGGCTACGGTGATCCGTATGGACCTCCACGCGCTTGTTCCCCACCCAACCATGCCATTTTAAAAGCGCCGCCACTATGGCGTAGCATTCTTTCTCCCGAGGGCTCCAATTCAATTGGCTGCCTGACAATTTGCGGGAGAAAAAGGCAAGGGGGCGTAGGGCACCATCGGGACCTTCCTGCTGTAGGGCCGCCCCCACCGCCCAATTACTAGCGTCCGGGGTGAGGACAAAGTCCTTATCCCAATCGGCTAGTTGGAGGGGAACAATATCCGTAATAGCACGCTTGAGCTTCAAAATGGCCTCGTTAGCCGAAGCATTCCATGTTAGGCCTATCTTTTGCCATTCTTATGCTTAGGCAAATCCTTCAACATATTAATCAAAGGGGTAGCTATGGAGGCGTAGTTTTGGACACAGCCCGAATAATAGTTGGCGAGCCCCAAGAACTCCCGGAGCTCCCGAACATTATCCGGTTTGTCCCAACGCTCAAGCGCCACCATTTTCCCTGGCGCCGGCCGACGTGTGCCATTTTCCAACACATGGCCACAAACTCAACCGAACGAACAAAGAAATCGGTTTTGCTAACCGAAGCAACCAACTCCTCTTTTCGTAGCCTATCCAACACGGCACGCACGTCGCGGTCGTGGTTAGCCAATAGCTCCTCCTCCGTCGCACCGGAGGAACCAATAATAATATCATCAATATATACGTCCGCACAATCCAAACCCTGCAAAACATGGTCCATGACCCGTTAGAAAAATAGCGGGCCCATTCTTGATACCCATAGGCATAACACGCCATTGGTATCACTTACCCGCCAAATTCATGGCGGTCTTAGCCCGGGATTCAGGGTGAAGGGGAATTTGACGAAACCCTTTACTCAAGTCCACAATAGTGAAAATCTTGTGTTTGGATTGATTTTCCAACATGTTTTCTATGAGGGGGAGGGGGTGTGCGTCGGGCAAGGTAGCCTCATTAAGTTGGCGGTAGTCCACCACGAGGCGCCATTTTCCTTTCTCTTTCTTGGGCACAACGAAACCGTTGGACGCCCATTCGGAGGCAGGGCACGGCTCAATCCAGCCACGAGCCAAAAAGTCCTCCACTATTTCTTGCTCCGCCGCGGCACGCTCCCCCATGAACCGTATAGGTTTCACGGACTTGGGTTTGGCGTTCGGGTATAGTTCAAGTTTAGCAAACCCCAACCGCTCTGTACCACGGACCTTAGGGTGTTCCTGGCCCGGACGGAGACGAACCTCCCCACTAAAAACATCCCGCTCATAGTCCGCGAGGATGCGCCTCCTCATGAGCTCCACCTCCGGAGACACAATAGGCTCTTGGGTGGTGACAACGCCACCCACACGAGAAGCTGCCAACAATCGTGTGGCGCCTTTACGTTTTCGGTAACGCTTAACGGTAGTGGCCCTCCCACCCAATAACTCTCGTTCAATTTTCGCAATGCGTGAACGCACGCATTCTTGTGCCTCCAAATCTTCGGGGGTAGGGTCAAGAGTAACGGGTGCGAGGAGTTTTTTATGGGTCGCCTGATACGTGAGGGTGCTCACCGAAGCCAAATGGTTAGGCACCCTTTCATCCTCCGACCGTTCCTCCGAGGTCATGCCCGGCTCGCCATCCGTGTTGGGGTTAGAGACGGCCGGTGCCAAAACGGAGGCCACATGACATTTAGTGGCCGCCAACTTTTCCTCCGCAATACCACCGTCCACGTATGGCGCCACCGTGGACCAACCCCGTTGAGGAAGGGGCGTGAGGTGGTCATTGTGATAGAGACGGGCTTTAGTCTCTGGCCCAGGAAGGTGGTACCCTTGCAAAGTAGTTTCCATAAGGGGTTTTCACCACTCCCTATGTGTCCACTTCGGCCCTACGACGATGGCTCGTAGTTTTTCTTGCCTAATTTTCGGAACACAATCGGAAAACCGATGATAGGGAGGGCACATCCAATACAATTTGGAGGGGTCCGCGGGAGTGGAAAAGAAATCTTCAAGCGGCGAAACCCAACGGGTAGCCTGGGCCATACCCGGGACCCTATTGAAGGCGTCCACGTCGGGGTTTTTGCCAAATTGTTTTTTGACACGTGCGGCCCAATATGGCGTGAGGCCATAGTCAGACTGGGTCCAAATGGACCCATCACGCCGCGTAGGTAGAACATCACGGGCAAGGGCTTCGGGAGCAAATTCAACGAGCTCCAAAGCACAAGCCCGGTCCTGTACGGGGGCCACGGAGGAAGCGGTCAAGGCATAGGATATGTGTTTCTCGGCCTCAACACGGTTAGGCGGTTCGCCACCAGGGGGCGTAACCACAATGGCCGGGGCAGGGTGCGTAGGAGTGACCGCCCCAATGACTGGAACGGTTAGGCCCCACACGGACTGACGTGACACCTTACCATGAATGGATTTCACCAAAAATGGTTTGCCGGTTCGTGGAGCCTCACGGAAGTCCTCAATCCAAAAACGGGGGTGCACTGGATGGTGAGAGTACAAACAATTGAAACGGGCAAAATGGCTCACACAATGTTCGTAACCCCATGGGTGCCCCAAAACCATATCCCAAGGTAAATTTGGGACAAGGTACGGGGACACGCCATACTGGGCAACACGAGGAAGTGAAACACTACCATCCACAACCCCCGTAAGTTGAATTTTGACGTCTATTTGCTCGTCACCCCCCGGCAAAGGCGTCTCATTATCGGCTTGGAGTAGGCGCCTCCGTTGGGGGGATTCATATTTTTCGGAGAGTTGGTCTCCAAAACCATTGGGGTTGGCCAAAGCGACCGCTTGGCACCCAAAATCCACCAAAACACGGAGGGCCTTGAATTCTCCATTGGGCAAAACAACCCGAACACAAAGTTCGGTTTGAATCTCACTAGTCACTATATGCCCCTTCATGACTCTCGATGGAACGAGAGCCACGGTAGTGTCACAGGGGTGCCCGAGGGTTTCTTCTTTCGAAGGGGGCGCCTCTGGGCAGTCCTACCAACGTCCGCGCCCGTTCGGCGCTCCCTTGCCTCCTTTATCGCCCTTGCCGCCGCCACCCTTATAACCACCACCACCCTTATCACCACCGCCACCCTTATCGCCACCCTTAGGCTTACCACCTTTAGACTTACCCGCAATGTTCCAATGAGTGTCATTGCACGGAGAATTAGGCTTACACGTCCAAAGGGTGGTATTGGTGGAACCCCAATGAATCCAAGACATGTCCATCTCCGTTTGTTTACGTGTTTTCCAATGTTTGGAACACGGAACCCAAAAGGTAGGTGGCGGCTTAGCCCCGGGGTCGACGGGTTTCTTCGCCGGAGGTTTAGAGTGACCCACGGCGTTGATGGAGGTGTCAGCGGGTTCGGAGGTGTCAGGGTCCGCCGTAGCCTCCGCATTAACCGCATTCACCGCGGTTTTATTGTGAGGAGGGCGATGAGTGTACGTCACCGGCGTCTTGTCTCCTTTATTGAGGCGTTTGAGAGCTTCCCTCTCCGATACGCTTTTATGGGCAAGGGCGTAGATTTCAGCAGGCTTCAAACGAGGCCTACGTTGCTCCACTTTCATAGTGTAGCCGCGTGTGTGAGGTGTGTTGTTGAGTTTCAAGATCCCCTCCTGGAGAGCCGGGTCTTTGCAGTAAACTATCACCCCCGGCCCCGAATAGGAAACAATCTCAGGAACCGTAGTGCAAGCTTGAGCGCTATATTTCCTGAGTTCTTTTTCGAATGGGGCGCGACCCGGCGAAGGGTCAAGGCCACTAAAATCCACCACATAGCTGTCTGGGCTATTCTTAGCCTCTTGCTTGACGACCTTCTCCTTGATCCACGGGAGCTTGCTTAGGAGCTGCTCCCGGATCACGTGGGGACGAGTCTCATTGCTCAGAGGCAACAAACGTTACCAACGAGCATAGAAATCTTCAAGGTCGATGAGGGTCACTTGCCCTTTACCCACCCTGGGGGTGAGGGCTCGCCACCTTTCATCAGCCCTTGAGGGGTCATACTCGTGGAAACGTTGTTCCAAAAAGTCCCACAACTCTTTGAGGGTGGGGGCCGTGCGTGTGTGGTGGGTGGCCTCGGCAACCCGGGCGTTGATGATCGCCTTTAGCCATGGGGGCAAGGTACTCAAAATCATTTTTGCCTCGTTGGCCTTTCGGTACATGGGATCACACCCCCCCAACCATTGTTGAAGCTTCTCCACCCACTCGTCGTAGCACTCTAGCTGCCCATTAAATTGCGATTTAGGCATATCACTATCCTCCACCGCTTTGGTGTAACTATTTTGCACCATAGGCATTTGGTACGGGTGGTAAGCAGGGGGAGCCATGGTTGGGGGTGCACCTCCACTTGCACTTGGTGCAACCTTCACTGGAGAGACTGTACACGTATCCGTAGGATGAGAGGGCGTGTACGAAGGTTTCCCAGGGGAAGTGAAAACATTTTTTGTGAGGAGATTAATGTTCCCCAACGAAGAGGTGTTCTCCTCTTCATTGGCCCACGGGGCCGTAGGCTCCGTGGGGTGTGCTTTGCCCTTAGGCGTCGCCCTCCACTCGGGAACAGCAGGTCCCTTCTGCTTTTCGGCGAATCCCCTCCACGATGTAGGTTCTTGGGGGTGGGGGTGTTCGTGGTGTTCTTCCCCCCCCCTCGGCCACCCCGAATCCGGACAAGCGTTCGGATGGTAGATGCAATCGTGGGATCGGTGGACGGAGAAAGGAAGGACACACCCACGACTGGATGAACCGGATGGCGCGCCCATGGGCGCCGTAGGCGCCGGCGGTGTAGGATCAGGAATGGGCGGAGGCGCCGATGGCGGGGGTAGGACCACCGTAACGGGTTCCGCAGGCGTGGAGTACCAGTGGTCCCACGCATCGATCCTAGATGCAACGGCGGCGTAACGTGTAGCGAGCGACTCCACTGCGCTAAAGCACTTAGCCGTGTTGCCGTTGGACATCTTAAGATGATCTGCCACGCTAGCCTCCACCACCTTAGAATCCCGGCGGTAGCCCTGAACCGCCGCGTCAAATTTAGCCAATGTAGACAAGATTTGGGTCATCCGGTCCCCGTAGGACTGACTGATGCCCACGGTAGAGGCTACTGCCTGAGAAAGTTCCTGATGGGATCGCTGCAACTCTAGATTCTGAGTTCGCAGGTCCTTCACCTGTGCCATCAGAGATTGGATGCACGTTTCGCAGTGCACCACACAGCGGGGACAGCCACAGGTGTGCTGTAGGTCTTTCTCCCCCCGTGTAGGAGTGGGGCCCCCAGAATGTCGAAAGGATGGACCCCCCCCTCCACGAGGAGGAGATGACCCACCACCGCCCCCCCCAGCAGCCCCCCCTGCCACGGAGGGACCAGAGGGTCCCCCCGCAGGGCAAGACGGGGGTGTGGGGCGCGCAGCAACAGGCGCTGGCGCCCCCCCACTAGAGAGATGTCCCCCCCCCGAACCCCCACCACTGGATGGCGGAAACAGGTGCGGGATTCCTTGCACGTGCGCAATGTAACCCACCTGGCGGTGGCGGGGTGAGGGCGGAGGGGAACATGACCAACAGTATTTGGTCGCGGCGGTGGGGTTGGGGAATCGTCCACCACAATATACCGTGGTGACTCATGAACCACCATAGGTGATCGAGTTCTCGGATGGGAAGCAAAAACAGCCTCCGATCCCGTTGCAACCTCTGGATCCCCCCCCCAATTGGGCAGTTGGGGGTCCTCCGTAGGAGACGTATTTTTGGGGGGAGAGACCAAGTTTTTCGGGAGGGTTGCTGAACCTCCCTCCACCGGATTCCCTCCCCCCCAGCACAGATTGTTGACCCTCGGCATCGCCGGAGAATCATCCACTAGGGATGGACGATCTTTCGTGCCACTCATAGGCACTGGAGATGTAGTACCTGCCCGGTCCTCCGTAGGCTCCGGAGATTCCACGACCAGACACGGGCAGTTTTTGACGCCGCTCATAGGCACCGGGGACTCTTCCACAACAATGAACTGAGGGGCCGGAGAGTCCTCCACCGCGATGTAGTGGGGGGCCGGGGATTCTTCCACAAGCATGGGGCGATCCCTGGTCCCTGACATAGGTTCAGGAGGTGCAGGCGACGAGGCAACGGAAATAGGGGAATGATGGAGTTCATGACGCTCCAACACTCCAATCTCCTCCTCCTCATCGTCGTTCCCCTGCTCCACCGCCAGGGGGAACCACTGGTCACACTCATCCTCCTCAATTTGCGTGGGGGATTCCTCGATGATCGTAGGATTTAGCCCGGATCTGCTCGGGGGATTTGGATACGCTCCCAAGGCAGGAGATTCCTCCACCAGGGAGGGAAACCGCCGCGATCCACTCATTGGAGTGGGCGACGATTCCACCACAGTGGGGTTCAGAAAAGTTTATAGTGGTTTCAGCACTGTGTTTTTGCTTCTCCTGCTGCTTGCTGTAGGTGTAGGGTATCCTGCTGCTTGTTTTGGAAGATGAAAACCTTTTGTTTGCAGAAATATAGTCAATCCAGGATAACCCAAGCCAGAAGTGTGCAAGGAGAAGAGAATCAGGATCAAAGCATGAAGGGCTGCAGTGTAAACAGTGAAAGATGATTGGATATTCACAGAAACTGCAACTCAGGTCAAATCGGAATGCATATTCACAAAGATAGCTAAATTGTTTTGGAAAAGAGTTGGAAAACTGCCCCATGGTCACTCTCTCTCCATAGTGCCATCTCAGGAGATGTGCACTCTTTGTTTTGGGTCCTATATGTGCTGAGGTGGCAGGGCATGTGGCGATGAGGTCACTGCCATGTCACATGGGATCTTCCTACTTAGCTAGGCTGACCAGGAATTGAACCCAGGACCTCTCAAAAAGAGGTGCCCAGCCCCCTAGGGTGCATACCACTAGGATAGTTAAGAATTCATGAAAAAACATAGATAAATTCATAGGCTCTGCCTTGGATATGTCAGTTCTCAGTCAACTCAGGAAAAGATGATTTGCCTCAGATTGAAAGGGGATTAAGGGGTCCACTCCATATCCTGATTGGGTGTTTGGTTCCATAGGTCAAAATGTGTTATCACCACTTTTGGTGGGACCAATAATAAGATAGAAATGCATGGATGCTCAGTGCATCTCTAATACAACTAGAGTATGCCTCAAAGCATTGGAAAAGCACTTTTTCTTACTCCCCCCTTGTGCTGTGGTGGCCACCACTGTCGCATTTTAGGAAAAAGGGATTTTTTCTTGGCCTTTCCTTGGTTTCCACATCTACTTTAAAATACCTACAGTTTCCCTAAAACAGAAAAATGGGCGCTCACCATGGCTGGCGCTCTTTTGTTTCTCTGTTTGTAACATTTCCCACAGCCCTCTCCTCCGCCTCCGACTCCACAACCTCCACCACCACGACCACCTCATCAACCACCACCACCACGTCCTCATCCAGCACTCCACCCCCCAGGCCGCGGGGGACACCTCCCAAACGGGCCTCCAAACCCGCCCCCACCGCGAGCAGCCCCGCCGCCGCCAAGGCCCACGCCCCGACGAAGCCCACACCCACGACCCAGCCGAAGCCCAAGACCGCCGCCAAACGGCCACCCAAACCCGACAGCACGCCACGACCGCAACCCGCAGCCAAGCCCAAACCCAAGCCCAAACCCGGCGCCACGACAGCAGCGCGAGCCCGGCCCCCCGAGGACGTCCTCTACGACATCCGGCCCCAGCCGTCCCAGGGCCGAAGGCAGCAGCGCCCAGCGCGGCGCCCCCCCACCGTCACCGACGCCACCGCCACCACCCTCATGGCGGAGCGCGCCGCAGCCGAAGCGCGACGCACCTCGTCCCGCCACCTCTCAAAGCCCGCACCCCAGGCCCACGGACCGCTCCCGACAAAGCCAGAACGACGCCAGGGTCCACCAGCAGCGTCCCCGCCCCCCTACCAGCCCCCGATGACAGCCCACATGCAACGCATGCCCCACTACCGCCGCCGCCGCGAATCCCCGCCCAACCCCGAGGCGGAGACCGTACGCGCACACCCGCGGGTCCACATCCGCGTGCACTGCCACTCCCCACGCACCCCCACGGAACAGGACTACGAGGAATCCCCCAGGCCCGCCACCGCCGCCGGTCCCCACGACCCCGTCACACCCACCCACGCCCACTCCTCCGCCCAAGACCGCAGGCCCGCCCAGGAACAGTGGTGGCAGCGCTGGACCCACACGCAGCTCTGGGAGCTGCGGAAGTGGGCCCGGGGAGAGCCCTCCCTCGAGGGCCTGGTCAATCGGCCCCGCAAGGGGTCGGTGGAGAACTGCCGCCTCCGGCCGGCGGGGGGGTGGATGCCGCAGGCCGCATGGGAAGCCATGCTGGCCGATGCGCTCCGCCCCCTGGGAGTCCACCCCCGCAACCTCCCCGCGCCCCAGGACCACCCGTATGTCCTCAGGCGCCTGCGGGAGACCCTCCAGGAAACGCAGCGAGACGGCATCCGCCTGTGGGACATCACCCAAAGCCCAGCCCCGCACGCACACACCCCCTCGCCACCCCACAAGCGTCGGCGCACCGACACCGGCGACACCCACAGCACCCCAGGAGCCCTGCGCGCCACACAACACGACGCGCCTGACCCCCCGGCCAGCGGCGCCGCCATCTAACCCCGTAACCCAGCAAACCACCACCACGGGGCGCCACGCCAGGCCCCGCCCAGAAGTCACCAAACGAGCCGGACGCCGAAGGAAGCCAACGCACACCACAACGAGCACCACTACGCCCAAAGGCGCCGAACCCAGGCCCGCTACCGTGGGCTCCTCTCCACCCTCAGCACGACACACACGTCGCTGGCGTCACTCCTCCGCCGTGCCCCCTCCCACGCCACCGCCCCGCCCCCTTGCCTCCCGCCGCACGTCCCCACGCCGCCCAGCACCCAACCCCACACACTGCGCCACAGCATCGCCCTAGTCCGGCTCCTCCACCATCGCGCCACTTGGCACCTCACAGTAGACCGCCGTCCTGTGGCCCCGCTCCCCCCGGCACCGCTCCTGAGGCCGCACCCGGCCCACGTCGTGTTCGCCCCCACGTCGCGGGCCGCGGACATCCTCCCGCTCCTCGCCGCCACCCCTCCCGGGCATCGCATACTGCTTGCCGCCAACCCCTCGGTCCTCAGTGAGGTCCTCATCGGGCACGCCGACGCCCTGCACGTGCGCCCGCTGCTGCCCAACCTGCACGCTGCGTACGCCCCCGGCACGCCCGTCGACCCCTCCGTGTGGGACTCCCAGTGAGGCCACCGTCCACCGGCCGGCCCGCACGCACCACCCCGCACCCGCCTCGGGCGCACGACCCCGTGGACGCCGCTACCCACACGCCCGGCCCCGCGCAACCGCCTAACCGAGCCAGAACCCAAGCACAAATCAAACCCGAGCCACACCCCGAAACCGCTAACCCTTGACTCCTAGCCAAGCCCGCCGAGGGAACAACGTAACCACAGCCCACACCCACAGCCCACACACCCGCCTAACCAGCCAGCTCCAGAAGCAAAGAGACACCTCACCAAACCCACCCTGACCCAAGCCCGTGTACATCAGGACGCGCGAGCCGCACCCCTGGGGCGCGACCGCCGCCACAGCACCGACGACACACGCCAGAGGACACAACGCTATAGCACCGCCGCAACAGCTGCCCGTGCCTGTGCCTGCAGTGTACGCGCGCCCCTGTTTTTCTCTTTTTTGTTTTTTCTTTTTTTTTCCCAAAAAAAAAAAAAAAAACAAGTAAAAAAAAAAAAACAGGTAAAAAAAAAAAACGAAAATTAGGGGGGGAGGAAGAGGGACACAACCACCCATGGCACACGCACACCGCACACAGCACGCACACCGGTGAACAGGAGCCCAGTGGCCCAGGACACCGCACATGCAACACAACACACCGAGCGAGCACAGCGGTGAACAGGAACCAGCTGGCCCAGGACACCGCAGACGCACCACAGCAAACCGCGCGGGCACACCGGTGAACAGGAGCCCAGCGGACCAGGACACCGCACACACGTGGGGCGGCCGAGGGACAGGAAAGAACCAGTACCCCATGGGTCGGACGCACCGGGGCGACCCAGCCGACCCACCGGGCCAGTGGCAGGAGCGGTACTCCAAGGCCACTGGTCCGAGCCCGGCCAGGCTGCATCGGGGACCATGGCAAACGTCACCCGGAGCCATGGAAGCAACCGGTGACAGGCGAGCCGGTACACAGTCCAAGAGGGGGTCACCTGCCACGCAGAGTGGCCCCGCAACTCAAGCCACAAGGGTGAGGCGGTCGTACCGTAGACAAGCGGGAGCAATACCCCTTGTGGTGAGAGATACTCCACACGGCTGGGCAGCCACCCAGAGCTGCCGCCCAAAGGAGGGGGCATGTGGCCCTACCCATGGACACATGTGGGGACACCCTCCCACCTGGGACACATGGACCGGGTGGCCGCGACAATGCCTTCCCAAGCACATGCGGGAGCGGCTCAAGAGGCACCTGACATAGGGCAGTGGGAGGGACAGGACGTCCCCTTGGTAAGACCTTCTTCCTGCAATGTCATAGGAGGCATCCCGAGCTCCCGAAGATACCTACCCTACCTACCTACCTAACATTTCCTACAGAAGACTCAGCGCTCATGGCGCTGCCGGGGCTCCTGTGGCTTGGTTGGGTTAGTTTGGGAGCATGCCAAAACATGTGCATGTGCGTCCCTCCCTCCAAGACGCAGCACGACACAAACCCAACGCAAGACACATTATACACACTCGCATGGGTTCTCGTAAACCTGCTGGCGACCTGTGACCTGTCTTAGGGCGAAGGGAGTCGTCAAAAAAATTAAATTTCTCCTTGGTGGGGTCTTGGTTCTGCTCAGTCTCTCCAGGCACCTGCGTTTCGGCCCGAGCACGGCCTACTCAGCGAGGCTGCGCGTGGGTATCTGCAGAGGCAGGAATGGGAGAATTATGGACGAATCCACGCAAAAACGAAGCGACGACACCAAAATCCGTCAAATGAGGGCGTAGAATTTTTCTGAAACAACACACCTGAGCAGAATCCAATTGTGCATCAGAAGCACATTTTTATAAAAATTATAGTCATCTCTGGATTTTTTAAATCCAGAAATTCATACGCATAAAATGGCAGCGCGCAGGAGCGGCTCCTAGCGAAGCGCCGGAAAATGGAGAAATAATGGAATTATAAACGTATGTCTCACGTAGTCTTGAAAATGACGAGACGCACATTAATAAATAAACATACAGATTCCACCCACACTAATAGAAGTATCGAAAATTCAAGAATTCGAATATCAACGAAAAAGACTTCAATGAATCAGGTATAAACTACAGGTATGCTCGTCTCGTATGCCGCATACACATTGCTCGTCCCGTGTCTCCGTGAACGAGTCTTGTAGCAGCGCTAACAACGATAGGACGCGATGGAGGGATTGATTAGAAAGATTGCAGATGATTAGAGGTCAGATCAGGGTGATTAGACATACACACAAGTGCATAGCAACGTTCTTCGCGTGCGCCCCTCACTTGCTCTCTTTCTCCAGCGGTAGGTAAGGTGAGAAAGCCCAGGCGGGGCCACCCCCTGGTGGAGTCGTGATTGGTGTTGAGATGGGCAGGTTTGCCCAAAACGCTCGTGCATACTCGCGCATGCACACACGCATTAGAGGGTAGGCCACGCGAAGTGCGCACGGTAAACCTTGTTTAGGCTACCCAGGGGCTCCTCGGTACGTTCTTTAAGAGAACCTGAGGAGTCCCTTAACGCTTGCTTGCTTGACAGAGGTAGCTGAATCTTCAGCGTGTTTGCGGACAGTGTATTATAGGTCACACTGAGAACCGTATGATACGGGGAGTGTGGCTTGGTTCCTCCGCCGCAAACGCCTCTTCATTTGCCTTTCCTTTACAGGTGGGCAGGTAGGGTGATTGGTGCAGCAGCATACCATTTTTTTCATGCCCTGCTAAACAAGGGCGCAGATCACACAAACAAGTAACTCCCCTCTGCCTGTGGCAGAGCAGGCAGTCCGACTCCATCGACATCTGCGCCGTGCACGCAAGAGCACCTCTTCCCTCCAAGCCCTAGCAGGGGAAACGCGTTGTGGCGTCCCCTGTTAGGCCACAGTTGCTTAGCAGCGCTGTGTTCTCTTGTCACTTCACAGGAGGGTCGCTAGGACCCATGAGACCTTTGCCTTCGCAACGCCCAGTAGAGTGTGTGTGTAGGAGTGGTAGTCCTGAGTGGGGGCTTGAGCCAGTTGCCCCAGTGCTCGCCCACCAGGATGGTGCCACTGTAGGGTGTGTAGGACCTGTAGTGCGTGTGTCACTGTCCCACCCGTTTCCTGCAATTTTAGCAGGGTTGGTGGGCTGTGGCAGTGGTTAGGTCAGTGTTTTGGCCACTTAGCAAAACGGCGTTTTCATGCCTTCATAGCTTTTGGCCACCCCTCCCTGTAGTAGACAGATAGGTAGGGAAAACAATACCTGGATTAGTACGCTGGGTATTCCCCAAAGGTTTTGCGCCAGCACAGAAATTGGGCGCTTAGGGGAGGGGAGACCCGGGGCGTACCCCGTGGCATCAATAAGCCAACCCTCCAGGTTTAGCAAGCGTGCAGACTTGGGTATAATTAGGACACCACTTCTGCGGCTTGCTCTCAGGACCTTAGGACTAGCACACTCACGCATACGCTTTGGCAGGTAAGGGTAAGGTTCAGTCCCTAGCTTTAGTCTTAGAGGCAAGCGTCTCAGCGAGCCTCAGCAACTCACCAAGGTTGTTCTGGGACAAGTAGTCAACCAGAACTGAGTTTAGGCGTCCCTCAGGTAGAACAAATGCAGAGAAGGGCTCCCAGGTGGCCTCTTCGACTCCAAACCCTTCCCAGAGGGTGAGGAAGCGCCAACCCTGGCGATAGCGGTGGCGTAGGACAGACTTCACCAGGTAGAAGCCCTCCTTAGCCATCTCCTCGGCGTTCATGTCGGGGACTTCACGTTTAACTTCCATAGGGCTGGCAGCCCCTTGCTCCTCGTCGTTCAGCTCCCACTCCTCCCCACAGAGGTCTTCAGGATCATGGTAGCGCTTCAGGTGTTGAGCAGCGCACACCAGGGTCCCCCCTAGACGGGGAGAACACCGGACAGTGATACGGTGTCCATCCACTGATAGAATCTTGTACGGCCCGAAGTATGGGTCATCGCTGGTAGAGCGTGGCCAGGCGGGTAGTCGACTGTGGTGTACCAGCACCCAGTCCCCCTCTTGGTAGGTGGCTGGTACTCGTTGCTTGTTCTTCTTGTTCCACTGACGCTCCCTCACTCTCTGGAGCATAGCCTTGGCCTTGTCCACCTTCGCTTGTTGGTCTTTGACCCATTCACCCACAGAAGAATGGGTGTCCTCTGGATAGGGGGCATGTAGGAACCATGCCGGGCGCCCTAGGAATAGCTCATGGGGCGAGTAGCCAGTCGCTGAACTCTCTTGGGAGTTCATCATCAAGGATATGACGGGGAGTAGTCTCACCCAGTCTCTGGTGCGTTCAGTCTTGCACCAGATCCTTACATTCTCCTTGAGGACACGGATCTGTCGCTCACATAGGGGGTTGCTCGTGTGAGAGTAGGGAATCCCCGTAGACACCTGGACATTGAGGGATCTCAGGACCCTCTTGTACCAGCCAGTATCTGAGCGTACTCGCACGTCCTCATCGGAGTTGATCTCCTTGGGCGCCCCATAGACACAAAACCACTCCTCCAGGAGTATCTTGATAGTCTCCTCCCCGGTAATGTGCTTGGTACATGGGAACACCCTGGTAAACCTGGTCAACCCACAGGTTACCACGAGGGCGAAGTCATAGCCCCCGAACTTCGGCATCTCCGTGTAGTCCACGCATAGAACACTGTTAGCACAGTGAGGGATGGGCAGGGTCGAGTAGAGACCTCTGTCCCTGATATCCCCTGGTTTACAGGACCTGCACGGGCACTTGTCCACGATAGGCTGGAGGGTTTTCCGCAGTTGGTCGTCAGTCCACGTAGTGTGGAACCACTGCTTGAACAGCCTCAGGGTGCGGTCAGCACCCACATGACCGCTGGACTCATGGGTCCACTTCAGCAACGCTGGGACTCTGTCACTAGACACCACGATACGGTCCTCGTGCCAGAGGTAGCTCTTGTCCCTCTTCCACTGGTCTTGGTTTACCAGGAGGGGTTCAAGGCGTTTCTCCAGGCGCTTGTAGATATCCCCAAACTCCTGCAGGTACTCCGATTGTTGGAGTCCATCCAGGGGGCGTATCATCGTCATGTTGAGGTCCAAGTGGACGTCCATACGGCTGAACGCCTCCTTAGCCAGCGCTTCAGACCGGGCACCAATCAGGGCGTCGAAGTTGTTGCGGCTGATGTAGTCGGCACACTCGTTCTTCACTCCCTGGATATGGTGTACCGTCAGCCGTAGTTGACTGAGGTAGGTCCACCAGCGCCGTAGCTTGGCCTTCTCAGGTGGGGGGCCCTTCTGGAAAGTGCGGACCGGCTCTTGGTCGCACAGCCAGACCACAGGGTTACTCCCCAACAGTCGTGCTTGTGAGGATAGCACCAGCATACCCGCGAGCAATTCCTGCTCATAGGTGGAGTAGTTCCCCCTGGCCTGGTTCCACTTCCAGTTCCAATGGCCCAGAGGTACTAGGACCCACTTGTCGTCAGGGTAGCTGTGCTTGAGGGTTCCATCTCGGTTGAGACCTTCCGTCCCCCATTGGGAAATGGCCGAGTCGAACTCCTCCTTCTCTAGTGCTTGCCATTGGAACAACGTTCCACCACCGCCCACATTGCTGGCGTCGGTCACCAGGATAATCTCCCCTTGTGCTCTAGGCACGCCCAAGCACTTAGCGTTGGCTACTATGTCTTTGAGCTCGTCAAACGCTTGTTGCTCTTGTGGGCCCCAGCGCCAAGTAGTACTCTTCTTGATCAAGTCCGTCAGAAG
Source organism: Eutreptiella sp. 'Long Island Sound 2002' (assembly GCA_964036045.1). NCBI lineage: Eukaryota > Euglenozoa > Euglenophyceae > Eutreptiales > Eutreptiaceae > Eutreptiella > Eutreptiella sp. 'Long Island Sound 2002'. Next base: position 7,280,251 of record OZ038387.1, on the reverse strand, counting down.
GGCGCTGGTGTAGGTGAAGTTCTTGATGTGGCGGCGATAGAAGTTGCACGCCCCAATGAAACTGCGTACATCATGAAGTCCTCTCTTGGGGTCTTCGTGTCGCACCTTGGCATCCATCAGGGGTTTGGCCTTAGAGGCCGCTGGGGTCCACCACCCATAGCCAACATCAAACCCCAAGTACTGCATGGTCTCCTGCATGAACTCACACTTCTCCAGCTTGAGTCGTGTGTGGTTCTCCTGGCAGACCGCAAAGAATTCACCCAAGAGGATTAGGTGATCCTCCTGGGTATTGGTCCCAAGGCATACATCGTCGATGTGAGCCTCCATCTGGGCACCACGGGATATGAGCTCCTGCACCTTAGGTCTCCTTCGTAGGATGGACAAGATCTTGTTCATCAGCCCTTGGAATAGAGCGGGTGCGTTAGCCACGCCAAACGGCATGACCTTCCACTTGAACACCCTCCCCTGAGGGGTGATGAAGGCCAGTAGTTCCTGTGCGTTGGGCGTCAGGTCCACTTGCCAGAATCCGCTCCTCTTGTCCATTTTGGTCTTGTAGCGACAGGAGGCTATATTCTCCAGGGTAGACTCCATATTGGGAATGGACCCTGAGTGGTTCAGCGTCTTCTTGTTCAGCTCTCCGTAGTCCACTACCAGCCGTTTGGCTGTAGACCCAGGTTTAGCCACCAGGAAACAGGGGCTGCAGTGTAGGGGGTAGTTCCGTCCTTGTACTCCAGGACTAGGCCAGCGTCGATACATTCTTGTATCTGTCGCTCGATCTCGTCGGCCTGCTCTTTAGGAGCTGGATAGGGTCTCCTCCGGATCTTGTGACCCACGAACTCGGGTTTCAGCTTGAGGTCCATCTGTACCAGCTTGTTACATGAGGCTGGAGGGGGTAGTTCTCCGAACACCTCCAATTAGGTCCTTATAAGCTTCTGTACCCGTGGGTCCAATATCTTGATCTTGTCCTCCATGTCCTCGTCAGAGTGTAAGTTGCTTGCCCCCTGAGTAATAGACGTCGGGAGGTGGTCCTCCACCGACTCTTCGCCCGTGGTAGTATCCTTCAGCCCTTGGTAGGCATATAGAAGGTCTTGTTCAACCATCTCCGGTGGACGATGGCAACATAGGCACGCTCGAGGGGGTTCACATACACATTCCTCCGAGAGGTCGTCCTCCTCTGGGGTCCTCACATGGGCGCCCCACACGCTCTTCATGAGCTTAAGATCTACCTCCCTTTGCCAGGTGGTGATCTTCTGTTCGAGGTCCTCCTTCAATTGGGATAGGTCTCCCATACGTCCTTGCTTCAGTGGCCATGAGCTGCGGGTAGGCTTCGCGTAGCATAGCTTTTTCGCCACCAACTTCCTCTTGGAATCAACATACTCCCTGAGCCTGGATCGAGGGTCCAGCTCTTCATCCAGGGGGTCTTCCACCCTCATGGAGAGTAGGGATTTTAGTGGGGCGACGTACTCGGCGTTCTCCACTTCCTCCACACAGGTCTGCACGAAGAAGGCGTCGTGCTCAGTTTCGTCATCTGAGTGGATAGAGCTAGGTAGCTCAGATAGTCCACACTCAGAGACTCCATCAGGAACAGGTACATGGCAGGGAGAGTTGGGGGCGTTGGTGTCAGTCACGACGTACTCATCTCCTCCGGGTGTAGTCTCAACAGCATCTTGAGGTCGTAGGCGATCCTTCAAGTCACCCAAGGCGAGTCCATCGCTTTCTCGTTGTATAGCCTGGACCAGAGTCGGGTCCAGATCCTCCCAGGGGATGGAGGTAAGACCTCTGTCCACCACGCTCAGCATACTCCCCCATCCGGGTTTCCCAATAGGCGTCCTACGCCCCAGAGGCACGTAGATGGCCTCATCAGGTAACCGAACAGAGCTGATAGTCAGCCTGTCCAGGAGGTTTCGCCAGTATTCGTTGCCCCGATGGGCTCCCCAATCGGGGGAACACAGGACCATACAGGAACGTTCCAAGGCCACCTTGGTCAGCACCTTCCCCAGTTCACTGAACCTGGGGTTCTCGTAGGCCATCCCGAAAGAGGGCCAGTAAAAATTGTAGCTGCAGTTCTTCCCCTTGCTGCAGTAAATGTCCAGTACATGCTGCTTGTCGCTGGCGAACAACTCCACACTCAGGTCTTCTCGAGAGTAACCCAACTCCTTCAGACCTTGGTCTAGGACTTCCCCCAATAGTTGATAGTCCCCAGTTTTGGAGGCCGCCATCATGTTCGAGGGCTCCTCCTTCGATAGTCTCAGGTAACTCGAGGTATGTTCCGACTGCTCCAGTGGCACAGACTCTCTGCCACTGCCGTGGTCCACGTAGAGGAGGTAGGGCGCTTGCAGCGTCAGGGATTGTATCTGGGAGTGCTGTACGAAGAAGTCAGTTCCCAGTACAAAGTCGAAGGCCTCAGTGTCCATCACATAGAACCGATGGGCGATAGTCCGGGAGCCCATAGGTACCTCCACTTCACAGTCCCCGCAGCTGTGCACCACATGTCCATCCCCCATACGTATAGCAGCGGTGGTCATGGTGTTCTTCAGGCTCCCACAAGGTAAAATGTTCTTGGCCACTATAGATATTGTGGCGCCAGTATCCAATACCCCCAGGTATTCGCGTCCCCCTAGTCGGATACGTACCCAAAACACCAGGTCTTGGGTGCCACCAGAGCGTCCCCGTCAGAACTCCGCGGGACAGGTCACCTCGAACCCCTTGTTCCGCAATTTGCGGGCCATCCCCATGAAACGGCTCCTCTTCTTAGCGTTGCCGTCATCACCACCTTCATGCTCACGCTTGGCTCCTTGTTCTTGCTGGGCCTGCGTTTGTGAGCGTGTGGTAGGACCACACTGCCCTCCAGAGGGCTCGGAGTTCCCCCTTGGATTAGGGTTGGGGTTGCCTCCGTTCTTGTCCTTGTGCTTGTTGTGGGGCTGGCGGTTAGCGCCTCCTCCTCGCCCACCTTGATCCTTGTCTTGCCCTTGACCACGTCCTTTCGACTTGCCCTTGCCGGAGTCGTTGCCTTTGCCTTTGCCTCCAACTTTGCCTGAGCCTTTGCCAGGATCTTCAGCTTTAAGCTTCGCCGATAGGCGTTGCTTATGGTAGCACTCATCCTCATAGTGCTCCCGCTTCCCGCAGAATGCACACGTGATGGTGCACCTGTAATGATCCGGCAGCTTCGCTTTGGCGCCGGTGTTCTTCTCCTGCTGCTTCCCCTGGACTACGAAGCAGTCTCGCTGCTCGCAGTCAGGGGCGTGCTGCAGGTGGCCCTGCTAGTTTCTGGCATCACACCAGAATAGCTCCTTCACGTTCTCCATGATGCGGGCGTGGGCGTGTTTGGGGGTATTCCCCTGCCCAGGTCAGGACCCTTGGTACCCTTTGCCTTGACCTCCAGAACCTCCTCCTCCAGGACGGTAATTGTTCAAGTGCTGGTCGCTCTCCTTCTCCAGCGCCAGCTCCAGAAGTAGCACGCATAGATCCTCGTAGCGGAGGGATCTAGCCTTGCGCTCCGCCGTCGAACGGCACTCGTCCCATAGCTCTCGAGGGAGCTTGGCCACCAACCAGAACAGCAGGTCGTCGCTGCTGTAGGAACCGGGCGTCAGTCGTCCAGCCCAGTGATCCAGGTCAGCCAACAGCTCAGATACCCTGCCAGGTTTGGGGTTGTTGGGCAGCACGGGCAGGTTCTGGATCTCGGCCCTGATGGAGAGGTCGGTTTCGTAGGTCGGGTACTGCCTCTCCAGGGCAACCAACACATCGGCAAAGGTGGCGGAGTTAGTCACGATGTGCCTGACCTGCTTCTCTAGGTACTTGGTCTTGCAGCACTGCAGGAGCAGATCGCACTTCACTCGCCCACTAGCGAGGGTTTGGCCGGTCAGTCGTAGAAACCGGCCAAAGTTCTCAGCGAACTCGCTGAGGTCCTTGCCTGTGAACTCCGGTAGGTTCACCACGATCTTGGAGGTGGCAATAGCCTTCGCCTCCTGAGACCTGCGTCCCTCAGGGCGTCGGGTCTTCTTCTTCTTCTTCTTCTTCTTCTTCCCCTTTGGGTCCTCGGGGTCCTCAGGGTCATCGTCCTCCGAGGGCAAAGTCGAAGTCATCGACGGCGGCTCATCGTCGGAGGGGTCTCCGCCTAGATCACTAGAGCCATAAGGCTCCACGTCCACCATAGCCCTCAAGGCTGTTAGCCCCAGCCGGTCCAGCTCGGCCCTCGTCGAGTTCGTCACGTGGCTGTAGGGCGGCTGGGCCGTTCTCGGCACGAAAGGACTTCTCGGAATAGGTGCTGGAGTCGGCATCGGTCGGCTCCTCAGGCTCCCCAGGGTGTTTGTCAACCCTGCCGCCAGGTGGTTGGCCTGTACACGGTGGGGTGACATTCCCACCGTGGTAGGTGACGCGTGGGGCGGGATCATCAGGGGCTCCAGTTTCTCACGGATCTCTTGAGTGAGGTCGCCCACGATTTTTGAAGTGGCTCCTCGGAGCACCTCGTTGATTTCCGACCGCGTCAGGGACCTGTTGGAGGATATCCCCGATGCTCTACTCCTGCCTCCAAGAGACTCGGGTCCTCTCCTCAACCCACTCAAAGTTGCATACCCAGGTGCATATCCAGGTGCATACCCAGGAACATCCACATAGGTTCCAGTAGCGGGTAGTGGATGGGGATATTCAGCCGCATACCATCGCGGCGCAGAGCTGGTAGCCACCGGCTCACTGGCAGTAGTTGCCTCATGAAGCGCAGTGGTAGGTGGGCCCATACCATAGGCGGGGTAGTGAGGCATGCCAGTAAAGCCTGTGCCCTCTGCCATAGGCGGGTTGGTTGTGGAAGTGGATGTTGCAGCGGCTGGGAGTGTGGTGGTTATAGGAGAGGGTGATGCGTGGAGGCCAGAAGCGCTTGGTGCGCCTTCGAAGGTAGGGTCTTGCGTCAGGTCTTGCCCTTGTTCCTCTCCTTTGTCTGCTTCTTCTCCAGCATCCTTCTCGCTCTCTCTTCTCTTCCTCTTCACAGGCTGAGTGACCACGACCACCTCTTCGACAGACAGGGCCCCGAAGGCCGTCTGGAGTCCATCCAGGGAGTCCTCAGCCGCATCCACTGGCCCATGTAAGGGCTCCGCCGAAGGTACAGCGCCAGGTGCTGGCCTTGCCGGTGCCTCAGGCGCCGGCGCTGTCTTCACGTCGGCGTCCTCCTTCCTTGTGTCCATCTTCAGTCACCCTTCTGCTTATATGTGCCTGTACTCGGTGCACTGGATGTACGGCACGGGGTTGCTGCCGGTGCGCAGAGACAGACTGCCCCTGCTACCAGAAACGTTTATAGTGGTTTCAGCACTGTGTTTTTGCTTCTCCTGCTGCTTGCTGTAGGTGTAGGGTTTCCTGCTGCTTGTTTTGGAAGATGAAAACCTTTTGTTTGCAGAAATATAGTCAACCCAGGATAACCCAAGCCAGAAGTGTGCAAGGAGAGGAGAATCAGGATCAAAGCATGAAGGGCTGCAGTGTAAACAGTGAAAGATGATTGGATATTCACAGAAACTGCAACTCAGGTCAAATCCGAATGCATATTCACAAAGATAGCTAAATTGTTTTGGAAAAGAGTTGGAAAACTGCCCCATGGTCACTCTCTCTCCATAGTGCCATCTCAGGAGATGTGCACTCTTTGTTTTGGGTCCCATATGTGCTGAGGTGGCAGGGCATGTGGCGATGAGGTCACTGCCATGTCACATGGGATCTTCCTACTTAGCTAGGCTGACCAGGAATTGAACCCAGGACCTCTCAAAAAGAGGTGCCCAGCCCCCTAGGGTGCATACCACTAGGCTAGTTAAGAATTCATGGAACAACATAGATAAATTCATAGGCTCTGCCTTGGATATGTCAGTTCTCAGTCAACTCAGGAAAAGATGATTTGCCTCACATTGAAAGGGGATTAAGGGGTCCACTCCATATCCTGATTGGGTGTTTGGTTCCATAGGTCAAAATGTGTTATCACCACTTTTGGTGGGACCAATACTAAGATAGAAATGCATGGATGCTCAGTGCATCTCTAATACAACTAGAGTATGCCTCAAAGCATTGGAAAAGCACCTTTTCTTACTTTCTGCCTAGTCCCCGACAGGGCTTGCTGGATCAGGGCCACGGCCTCTCGAGCCGGACCCAGATGGCCATGGGGATCAGGCGTGAGCGCGAGGACTCGAGAGTTTTCAGCGTCAAGTTGGTCAACAATGGGGCTGATGGGCCCTGCCGCAAACAGGTTTTTTCTGACCTGAGGCTCTGGCAACCCCCCTAGCGACGGAGGAGTGCCCGAGTCGACCACGATAGGCCCCATTGGCGAAGCCATCGTACCCCAGTCGGCAGCGCGTGAGGGCGCAGCGTTCGTACGCTCGATCACCCCAGTAGACTGGTCGATTACTGCCCGATTCTCGGCGCTAGTAACGGTTCCCGAGCCCATAATAGGCGATTGTGGTCCTCTTATCGCTCCCTGAGGGTGGCCGTCTATTTCCTCCCCAACCATCCCAGGTACACCAGCTGGATTTCGAGGAACGGGGGCCCCGATGGGAACATTCGGGGATTTCAGAACTTAGGATTTGTAGCCACTTGGGGCTTGGCCCGTTTTTGCGGCCCCTGCCCGGTCGATGGGGTCAGGGCCGAGGAGGTCCTGAGAGTGGGGACCTGGACACCCTCAGCTATCCCTCCCGGGGAAGAGATTTTAATTTGAATTTGGTCCACGATGTCTTGGACCGATTGCTTTCCGCGATGCCAAACGCCCAACAGAGACGAAACATTTTCGCCTCTGCTACCATGAAACCAGACCGGGTGGTCAGGAGCAGAGGTCGCAGTGGCATGGGCAGCAACATTGCTTGGCACAGAAGACATAACGATAGTGTTGACTGAATAGTATCCTGCAAACAGATATGGTACACATAGCCAATGAAATACCTGAAATGCACATATGAGAAATCCACCCTATCATCCACTAACTGATATAACTACTAAACATCCAAGATTGCCTTATCTATCCCACATCCTATGTTCCTAACAGGGAAATGGAATATGATATACCCTATCCCACATGTATCCCATATATAGGGCCATATAATGCTCCCTTAGGGGTAAAATGCCAGGGTAGGGTTGTGACCTGCTTCACCACCCCCCCCAACACGCACCACGCTTTTTTGCCTCAATTTCAAGCTTGTTCTCCTCACCAAACACGTTTCTTTGTAGCTCCTCCGTCTCCCCCTTTCCCCCTTTTCCTCATGTCTTAGGCTGCCTAAATTGCACTCTGTTTTTTTAGACAACGGACCAAAAAACGGACCCCCAAAAAATCCATTTTTTTCTTGTAACAGGGATACTTCATAACTGGGTAATTGGAAAACTATTCCATTACCCATTTTGACCAGTTTTTTGAGGTATTTTTGCAAATTGAATTATCGTTTCTTTGTTTCAAAATGGAGTACGTAATACATCATTTTCGTGTATGAAATAATTTCTCAAAACAACTCCTTTGCGAGCGGTGTGAAAAAACTGCCAAAAGGTGGTTCGCTTATGCAAGGCGAAGATGACTACACTCCAATATGAGTTTTTTGGGATCTTGAGCCTCATGTAAGTTACTTTTTCAAAGCTTTTAGATACGCTCTTCTGTGAGACCTATCAGCATGCTAAGATACTTGGTACCTTTCTCTATAGCTGTGTATGGGAAAAGTGCTCCGCTTGCTATGGTCCACAAATGCAAGTGCCCTAATAAACCTTGTGAAAATGCTACCGGATGCAAGGCACCATTAATGTAGGCTTTGAACCCAGAAACACTTTTTTGGCTCAAAATATAAAAAAACGAAAAGATTCACGATCTTTGACCCAAAAAAGTGGGGGTCATTTTTTGACCCCCCCCTCAAAACCTCAAACTCGGATTTCAAGTGAGGGGGGGGGGTCCGGAACAAAAACTTGTTGGAGTATTTTTTATTCGACAAAATAAAAATTTAACAAGGTGTTACACTCACAGTTCAACCCCTTGGGGTAGGATACACTAATCGGCCCAAAAAGGCCCAAAATGGGGGGTCATGTGGTGTTTTACTCTATATACGCCTGCCTGGCTTTGATCTAACAACCTCTGCAAGGTGATTTGCAGCATGCAAGTCTCTGCATTGGTTCGGTACAGATACTAATGTTTTTATTATAGTGGACTTGTTCCCCCGAGCCACATTCTTGAAAAGAGTGTGCCAACCTACCTCTGCAATTTGTGCCTACCCCATTGAAGGATGCATGCTTGCCAAGCCGAAATATGAATTTTTGTCCAGTACAGCCGCGTATGCGTACTTAGCTGATTTAGTGTGCCCACCTAGCTGAACTGTGTGAACCTATTGGCTTGGAAGTGTGCGGGCCTACTTGCATGAACCACATGCATCTGTATATGCAAACCAAGTATGTTGCCGCTGTGGAGCTCCAATGGTTGCACACAAAGGCAACTCTTGAGTTTGGAAACCAATCACACCTTCCACTAATCGTTGGCTTCGCCTCCCTCTCCTCTGGGTAAGGGAGGTAGGGAGGAGGGGGGGTTCTGAGGGAGGTCGGTGGGAGAGGGGGGTCTGAGAGAGGTAGATTGGAGGGAGGGTTTTGGTATGGACAAGTAGGGAGGTTTGAGAGAGGCCGTTGCCCAAGGGAGAGGGTCTGGCATGTCAAAATATTTGGGTATGCTGCCCATGTGTGACACGGAAATTTCCACCACTACTTGCCCCAACGGAGGGTGGGGTATCACAAGCTTGCCACATTTGGAACCTCTAATGTGTGGGCTCCCGAGGCGATCATGGTATTAGAGTTACACGATGACACTCCAAGGGTTTGAATGCTTAGGCTATAGGTTTAAATGGTTGGGGCAGCAATTTAAGTAGTTGGTGTAAGGATTTAGATAGTTGTCTCAAGGATTTGGATCGTTGGTCCAAGGGTTCAAATGGCTAGCCCGGAGATTTAATTGGTTGGGCTATAGTGGGCTCCGTGGTTTAGCAAATTTAAATAGTTGGCATAGGAGGTTCAAAACCTTGGCCCAATGGTGTAAATAGTTTGGCGGCGGGGCTTAAGTGGTTGGACTATGGGCTTAAATGGTTGCCTTAGGGGTTTGGATGGCCGGTGCACGGGTTTAGATGCTTGGCCGAGGAGTTTAAATGGTTGGCGCAAGAGTTCAAATGGTTGGCCTATAGGCCTAAATGGTGAGTTGAAAAATTTGGATGTTTCGTACAGAGGTGTAAATGGTTGGTCCAAAGGTGTAAATGTTTGGCCCAAAGAGTTTAACTGTGGGCCTAGGGGTTCAAATGGTGATGCCAAAGGTTTAGATGGCTCGCCTACTCAAGACCCCACGGTGAGAGGTATTTTCTTCGTACTGATTTGGTATTGTGCGAAGAATGGTATCATTATACGAAAAATATTTCCGAAAAGGATTATGAAGAATCTAAATTTATTGTTTGCTGTTTGGTTTGCAACATTCATCGCTACTGCTAATTACAGACAGATGGCACCGCTCGCGCCGACACATTGTGCATGCGGCGTGCTAGTTTTCGCGAAATTTTCCGGTTGAAGTGTGGGCATGTAAACCTTCTCACAGTGTGTTTCTATGTGTGTAATTTTGCTTTTCACTATCTCCAATACATTTTGTTTGTGTGGGGTCTGCAGAAGGGAGCCTTTAGTGCGGCGCCTGTAAGCGGCACTAAAAGGGACTATGGGGGCTATATATGCATATGGAGAAGCCGTGGAACACCTGTTACAGGGTTTGTTTGAGTCGTCCTTTTGCGGCAAAAGCCTACTGCACGTATTGCGCACGCTATTAACCTAGAGCATGCTTTGGAGACCTACATGCAGATGTGGTGCGACACTGTACATGCAAGCTGTCTCGTTGTTGGGCCGGGGGGCGAATCATCTCCATCAGACCCATGTACTTCGTGTCGACGGCTCTTTCCCACATCTCACGACGCCTTGCTGCTTTGGCAATGGCCTGTTTCCGAGACTGCAAGCCTGTCTCCCTACTCAGGGGGTCGGCCGCGTTTAAAAAAGACGGCACCCTGAAGGACTCGACACTAACAGTACTCCAGCACCTGAGCCAAAACAGGCGCCGGAGTATTCGTTGCTGAGAATCGGCATGCACCGACGCCCGTAGCGCACTAATCTGAGACCTAGCTACATTGCTGTCTGAACCCACACGAATTCTTTCAAAACCACGATAGGATGCCACCTTAATAACGATGTACAACGCATACAGCTCCGCCGGCTGCAGGGAGTCCACCCAGGGCGGACACACCTCCGATCGATAGTAATCCCCCCCCCCAACAATTCCCAGTCGAAAAACTTTGCCCTCTGGAGCCGCATCCACGAGCACCTCACAGGCCCCTCGTCCACCAGGCCCTGGAGGGTCACACCGCCGAGGGACACAAGAAAACAGGAGCACAGTCGCCACCCCTTTGCAGACCCCCCTCCCAAACACCCCTTTCCCACTCTGCAAACCTCGATATGCGCCCGCCAGGAAGGCGCCCAGACCCGCATTGGGCCTGCTCAGCCAGCACAGTTCACCCAGGAGGCGTTCCATAACCTTTGAGGGCAGGCGCCCCCTGCCCACCTCCCTGACCCACGCCCTGAAAGCACCGACCAAGGCACCCACCGCATTGGTGATTGTCCCAGCTTTGGTGTCAATTTGCTTACCAATAAAACCGAGGAGCTCAGTTGGTTCCGGCTCGGACTTGGCCCCCACAATAAAACCCGCACGTCTCAGTCTTCGAATGCAGTCCCTCAAAGCCCCCCTCAGCCGACTCTTGCTCCTGCACGACAGTAAAATGTCGTCCAGATACACCCAACCGCGCACACCACATCTCGACAAGGCCCCCCGGATAACAGAGGATACCAGCTTCTGACATATCACAGGGCTATAGGCCCATCCGAAAGGCAGCCTTGCATATCAAAAACGCCTACCCGACCGCCCCCCCACCACAAAAACACTGCGCCATGCGGTGGGGAGGCGGATGCCCCAGTAAGCATTCTGCACGTCCAGTTTAGCCAAAAAAACACGGCACCTGCCTCCCCCCACACGCCGAGGGCGCGCACGTCCCATCCAGTGGCGGATGGCCTCCAGCCTAGGGAGTTTGAACTTTGGGGGCTTCCGGGGGTCGCTTGCGTTGACTCCCCGCGCATCAAGAATGGCTCGGCATTTTAGTGCATTCTTGCACGTAAGGAACATTTTGGCCGTCTCGGGTCGCTTTGTTCTGCGCAGTCCCTTAGTCTCAGTTCTGAGGGATTCCAGCATTGCATCCACAGGCCCCGGTCTCCCCCCCTGTGACTTTTCAACCCCCGCACTGTCCTCCCTCAACTGCCTCCGGTACACCCCCAGAAGGTCACGAGGGACCAGGCTGTTCCAGATCCTATCCGACATCGTCACACACCCCGCTTCCCCCACCCCCCGAGCAGCCATTTCCTTGGTAACCACCCCCTCCTGGTCACTACTACTGTAGTACCCATCGTCTTCCTTGTCTAAGTCCCCCTCCCCAACTTTTGTCAACACACTGCACAGCGTATCCAGACCCTCCTCTCCACACTCAAGTCTGAGCACTGCCTCACCCATCCCCGTAATGAGGTTACGCACCATCTCTTGCCTGTGCACCTTGACGCCCCGCATTTCGCTTATCGCCCTTGCCGCATCTCGCAATTGTCCTCGCAGCACCCGCACTCGGGGACACTGTCCTTTCTCGTTTGCGTGCATTCTCACCCCCCTCAGGCGATCCCCCGGCAAGTCGGGAAGCTTCCCCGGCCGCGAAGGTGATTTCCCGGCGTATCCATGACGGCCAGAAAGAGAGTGTGGAGCCCTGCTTTGTGCAGTAGCCTGGCTCTGCCCCCCCCCCCCCCACATGCGCCATGGGATTTTTCCCGAGAGGGCAAACTTCCACCTGGGGGGGGCCTCGGTATACATCTGCGCGCCTTTCGCTGACTTCCACCCCCCCCACAGCATGATTTTTGTGAGCGGCGCCCCCATTTTCCGAAGTTGTGCTGCCCGCATCCTACGGAAACTGTGCCACCGGACAGTTTTCTTCCCCTCCCCCCTCTCCAGCAGGTTGACCAACGTCTTCCCCAGCGCTTCCCTGGACTCGTGCCACGCCCCCCTGTCGGGGTGGAACCCCTTGAGTGCCATGAGTTTCGCCAGGAACTGTAACCATTCTCGCACCCAGGGCCCCACTTCCTGTCGCTGGACCCCCCTCCTGGACTTTTTTCCAAAAAACCGCACTCCTTCATCTTCCTGCCCCACCCCAACCCCCGCCTCGGAACCCCACAGGCAGTGTCCCACCGACATGCACGCCAGGGCCACCGCCTCCCATTCCGCAAAGCTGGAGGCAGCCGCACACAGCCTGCACAGGTCCTCCAGTTGCGCCCACTCCTTCGCCTCCGCCCGCTGCTCTTTGCACCGCCGCTGTTCGATAGACATAACCAGGTACCAATCAGACTTCCGCACCACCGGGGCAAGCCACTCCATTTTTTCGGCGAGCCTCGCCGCAGCCAGAACGATTTTTGCGGCGCTCTCTGACAGGTCGCCCTGCACAACCTGCATGAGCCTGGCCTCCAGTATACCCCGGGCACCATCGCCTGGTCGCATCTGCTCCAGCCTGGCCAATCGCCTGAGCTGCCGCAGATACCCGTCGAGGGTACCATTCTGCAAGCCCCGCACTGTCGTGGCATCAAAAGCCGTCCCGTACTCGTCAGCCATCGCCGCCTCGAGTCTGTCGCGCGCGGTCGCCCACGGCCACTCGCGCTCGCACTCCTCGTCCCCCCGCGTGCCTCCTGCAGCCCCGTCTCCATCGTCATGGCTCCGCAGTTACTTCCTTCGGCCTTTACACCCATGCTTCTCCCTGTCAAACCACCAATGGTGGCCACCACACTCCGGGCGTGCCGTTTTTGGAGGGTTTTCGCAATTAACCCAGTCTCCTGTTTTCTTGCTGCGGAAGTGGAGCTTTCCGTCTATCCACTTGAACTCCGGCTGACTCGTGCTCCCCTGCGTGCCACCTCTGCTTTTGCGCTTTGAGTGGCGCCCCGATGAGCTGGAGCTTGCCGAGGATGATGTATCGGACGCACTGTCGCTGCTACTGTCCGTGGACGACGAATCCGAGTCGGAGGACCTGCGCCTCCCTTTTCCCCTCCGAGATGATCGGCGCTCCTTCATCTCCTTCTTTTTCTCCTTTCGCCTCTGTTTTTGGCCTTCTTCTTGTTCCTCTTTTTGACCTCCTTTATTTTTGCCTTGACCGCGTCCTTACCCGACTTGTCGCAATCAAGGAGCAATTGCCAGACATCGTCAATGATCGTGTACACCTCTGTCGCAGTCTCAGACTCCTCGGCCTCCATTAACCTCTCAACCAGGCGGCACAGTTTGACCGTCCACCGCGGGGCCCCGGGCCTCTTTCTCATCCACCTGGCATTTTTGAAGCTAGGCTCCTTGTACGTCAGTTCGTCCTCCTCGTCCTCCTCAGCCGCGGCCGGCCCCCAACCTCCTTCGCGCTCACCGGCTCCGGCGCCCGCCTCCTCGTCCAGAGCCATACCACTGTTGGTCTCGGGCTTTGCGTTCTTTCCCTGAGAGTGTCTCTCACCCTTGATCCCCACTCCTCCTCTCCTGCTCGCCGATTTTCCAGGCGGCTTGGCGATTAAGTCGCAGACAGCGAACCCGACGGCCGCCTCTTCCGCAGACAGGCTGAACGCAGTCACCTCTACTCCCCAGGCAAGTGTCAGCCCATACAGCAGCGCGTCCACGTACCGCTGCGGATCAGGGGATTGAAACGAGATCCCCAGCGTCTCATGGAAGGTCCTGGCCAGCTTCACCGCACTCCAGCTGACTCCGTCCCGAGACCATCCTGCCACGCCCGCCACCAGCACCTCTGTACGATGCTGAAGCGGGATCATACGGGCCATCCAGGGCGTCTGAATCAGGTGGGCCCATGCTGTTGACTTTGCCGCGGGGTCCTCTTCTTTTAGACGTCTCCAGTCCCAAGCCCCATCATTTTTGGCCGAGCCCATTGGATGACCCGATGTACCCCCGCCTTTAAATTATAAAAAGGCTAAGGAGGGGAGGAGGGAGGAGGGGAAGCAGGACAGGGGGGCGGGGGGAGTGCTGGGGGCCGGTGGCAGAACTTTCGTTACCCCGCTGCGCTATACTAACTGCAGTCTCATTGTTGGGCCGGGGAAATAAAAAAACGAATACGAGGGCTGCTGTAGTTCCAACACATGCAACAAGCAGAGTTCCAGGAGCTAGCTAGCTGCAGGGTCCGTGCCGTTCTCCCCAAGCGGAGGACAATATTTCGGGTGTGGAGGGAAATGGCCTCCCTATGCAACCTACCGAGGCAAGTGTGGCATCAGGGGACGGTAGCCATTTTGGGGACTAGCTCACGCACTTGTAGAAGCAGCCGGCTCTGTGGTCATCCGGCCCCCGTGGATAAATTCACGTTCACACTGCGTGAAGATGATGCAGCTAAATGTTGCCATTTTGCATATATAGGCACAAACGTAGCAGGAGCCATGGTTGGGTCATCGGCCTAGCCTATGCCAACGACAAAAATGTCGAAGTGCTACGACCCTTGTACCCCCCCCGCCCCTTGTCGTTCCCCACCCCAGGGAAGCAGTCCCCCACCACCCCCTGGGGGACGGTCACCAAGTGACGGTCCCCCACCCCCCCATGGGGGACCGCACTACCACCGTACACGCACATTTGCAGGCACAGAAATTGCAGCATAAAACAAAAGAATTCAGCATAAGATACGTCCAAAGGGCTGCCAATATACGAAGACCTACTCCTTGACCGGCTCGGTGTAAAATTTCTTGGTCCTGCTCCACTTCACCTTGAACTCTTGCACACGCTCTCCACTTTCCACTGGAATGCTTTGGGCAGCACTCTTGGGTGGTGGTTTTGCCGTCTTGGTAGGAGGCTTGGCAGGCGCAAGCAGATTTTTGGGAACCCATTTCCCTTCAAGAATGTCCCTTGTAAAGTATCCGGTCCCAGGGGGAAACCTGGTTGTGCTGTCAAGTTCCATTTCAGCGAAAGTAAGCAAAATGTCCCGCCATGAGTGCAAGGGATACAAGTGGCAGGGCCCCACAACACAGTCACCCACACAACAACACAATGAGCCGCAACCAAAATTTTTGGGTTGACCAAGTGACGGTCCCCCACCCCCCGCTGGGGAACGACAAGGGGTGGGGAACGACAAGGGGGGGAGGGTACACTGAAAACAAAGCGGTGTGTTTTTCTGTTCTTTGTAAAGATTTGCCGCATGAAGAAACCTTCGTTGGATGTATGTTTTTGTCGTACGATGTTTTCTTACAAACAGTACATCGCCTTTCTGCTTCCGACCTTAGAACTTGCAGAAAATCATTGAGTCTGCGAGTGTGGATTTGGAAAGGACCATGGTGGAGGCGGGTGTGAAGTGTGGGAGTAAGGCCTTGGACATGCGGCCTCCTGTGTATCAGTGGATCGTGGTGGGTGGCATCGCCCTGGTCCTACGGGGTGTGGGACACCGCTTGTGAGGAGTGGGTCCACTGGGAGGATAAGAGGACAGCAGCAATGGACGCCGTTTTTCAAACGCAGGTTCCAAGAGTTGCTAGGGCTCGTGGCTGTGTTGGCGACCCAGTATTTTGCACCAACCGGCAGTCATTGTTTCCTTCTGTGCTGCGCGAAACACGGCGTGGAGGCTTAGCGCTGAGCCACCAGACCACTGGATGGGAGCTGTGAGGATATCTCAGGGTAGACAAACCTGACACTAGGAAATGCTGTGGGAACTGCCAAAATTGCAGGCATCCCATTAAAGCACAGAAAAGCCAAAGGCCGGAAAATCAGCGGTGCTGAGGCATGCAAATGGGAACCCAAATCAATATCGGGAGGATGAGCTGGGTCTGGTACAAGCCAATGCAGCGGAATACTGCCACATTTGCAACCTATATATGTCGGAATCTGAGAAATCCATAAATCCGAATCAAAAGATGCAACCAAACCCGGTTGATGAAACAGAAATATACAGAGGGTTAGACAGGAGAGAAAGTTTCATGTGGTGTTGATGCAACACACTTACCGCAGGTGCCGCAGTGCACATGTGCCCTTGTTTTATGCAGCGACCGCCCCAACAGGGGTGCAGAGCAAAGATGCAAAATCGAAGAGCAGTCAGGACGTGTCTGATACACCATACGGCGGACCACAAAGGTAAGACACGTACCCCAGGGGGTAGGCCTCAAACCAAATCTCACCCTCCAGCATTTGTGGGAGGCTCATCGGAAGAGGCAAGGTTGAAAGCAGAAGACACGGAGTCAGGAACGGAGCAGGGGCCATTGCAAGTGCTGTCGGCATTGGTGTCTTCTTGCACAGAAGGCACGTGCCTTTTAATGCCTAAGGCTCTATATAGCAAATCTCAAATTAACAGAGACGGAGGGATTTGAAACGTCGCAAAATAATATCACACACAATGCAAAGATCCTACAACCCAAAGAAAATGCACAGCGATAAACGGCAGCTGATGGTATGGGGACTGAATGTCTGGGTACTCTCGGCAGTGCCACGTCACAACAAAGGGAATCATCAATGAGGGGCAAAAACACAATGTCATGGCGCCTATCTGCAGCACGAGAACACGACAAAGGCAAAGGAGGGCAAATCCTTCATGTCTGCGAGGTGCTGTGCAATCCTTTTCGTAATATTTTGTACACCGCCTTGCCGAGGCCGTGAAGGCCGTTGCCGCATATCCCGCTTGTATTGCAGTGTGTCTCTGCAGGTACTGCAACCTCAGTCATGTGCCTTACCTCAGCTTCTACAGAGGAATGAGCACAATACCGATGCTGTGTGACGCGCACACATATGCACCATAACACAAACTGCACAACAAATGAAAGGGAAACATGCGTGCCATGCACAGCATGCATGTGTCCATGGCACTGCTGTGCTATATGGAGCTGACGTAGCTTGCTCACTGTATGATATTCCAGATAATCTCTCGGAATCAAGGATCGGCTCTTGGGAGTGCCCTCGTCATGGCACATGGAGCACCACAAGAACACACACACACACACACACACATACACACACACACAGACAGACAGACGCGCACAATCATAACCATTCATGGCCCTGGCCTGAAGCACTAGAAGTCCTACACAAAGCAGTCCGTGAAGTGGCCGTGTGAGACATGGTGTGCAAGCTTGGGGCTGAGCCACCAGACCACTGGATGGGAGCTGTGAGGATATCTCAGGGTAGACAAACCTGACACTAGGAAATGCTGTGGGAACTGCCAAAATTGCAGGCATCCCATTAAAGCACAGAAAAGCCAAAGGCCGAAAAATCAGCGGTGCTGAGGCATGCAAATGGGAACCCAAATCAATATCAGGAGGATGAGCTGGGTCTGGTACAAGCCAATGCAGCGGAATACTGCCACATTTGCAACCTATATATGTCGGAATCTGAGAAATCCATAAATCCGAATCAAAAGATGCAACCAAACCCGGTTGATGAAACAGAAATATACAGAGGGTTAGACAGGAGAGAAAGTTTCATGTGGTGTTGATGCAACACACTTACCGCAGGTGCCGCAGTGCACATGTGCCCTCGTTTTATGCAGCGACCGCCCCAACAGGGGTGCAGAGCAAAGATGCAAAATCGAAGAGCAGTCAGGACGTGTCTGATACACCATACGGCGGACCACAAAGGTAAGACACGTACCCCAGGGGGTAGGCCTCAAACCAAATCTCACCCTCCAGCATTTGTGGGAGGCTCATCGGAAGAGGCAAGGTTGAAAGCAGAAGACACGGAGTCAGGAACGGAGCAGGGGCCATTGCAAGTGCTGTCGGCATTGGTGTCTTCTTGCACAGAAGGCACGTGCCTTTTAATGCCTAAGGCTCTATATAGCAAATCTCAAATTAACAGAGACGGAGGGATTTGAAACGTCGCAAAATAATATCACACACAATGTAAAGATCCTACAACCCAAAGAAAGTGCACAGCGAGAAACGGCAGCTGATGGTATGGGGCCTGAATGTCTGGGTACTCTCGACAGTACCACGTCACAACAAAGTGAATCACCAATGAGGGGCAAAAACACAATGTCATGGCGCCTATCTGCAGCACGAGAACGTGACAAGGGCAAAAGGGGTCACATCCTGCATGTCTGCGAGGTCTGGTGCCAGTGTCGGGATGACAGCACAGGCCTGCAAGGAGACACAAGGCAAATGCAGCAGTGCATAGATCACCGGCTGGGGCTAGTGCGAGGGGAGCATAGGAGGACATGGTGTGCACCCAAGCGTGCAGTCTAAGCGTGCCACACAACGGTGATATGAGCCTGTATCGGATCGATGGGGAAGTGGAGGGTAATCAGGGAGGAATCATGTAAAACACACAGGCAATCACACGCACACACACACCGAGGGAGCACCGGACACACTCCCTTCTGGTAAGACGGCGGCCAGTTGCGGCAGGGCCCTGTATTCCGTGGACCAGTCGGCGCAATCCGTGGTGTGGTGTCCCTTATGTGGAATGTGCCAAGACGCCGTTCCGCGTGTGGAATGGAAATGGCGCTGCCTTCGTGCCCAAGCACCCAGAAAGATGATGATGCCATCAAAGGGAAGGGGCATGTACCGAACGACATACCGGATCGAAGCACCCAGTAAATCAATGCCGCAGACTGTATTGGCACAGGCCCTCTTGGAGCTGCTGATGGCGCATCGACTGACCAAAGGGCAGTGAAATCCACCAAGCACCGCTACCTGGCACACCGTTGGGGACAGGACAAGGGGCACAAAGGAACGACAGAAGGGTGCACTCTGTGCAAGGACGCCAGTCAGGAGTGCCGGGAGGTGGGAACCTGCTACGACGCCAGGGGAACACAGAGGATCATGTCAGCTCCCACGTAAGAGTGAGAGACGCAGGCAAACCGTAGACAACCCCCCGGGGCCCCAGCACCTCTCTGGAACACCAGTCCAAGTGCTGTGCCGGTTGGTTGCATACATCGACCCAGACATGGGTCCCCAGCTTTTTTCATGCAGTCGGCTAAGGACATTGAGTCTCCACACTGTAGACAGGATGGGACATACCTGATTTGTAACATGTGGCTGCTGTTGGGGTCCTGTGGTGCCCAGCATGACACTATCCCTAAGCTGTGCTATAGTAGCACGCAGAGCACCACTGGGGGTAGGCACACTTCACATGGGAAGACCGAATGAATGGTCAAGGAGGGTTCCCAGCTTCCGTATAGCACTGATGCCCACTTTACAGGTCAACACAGAGCGCAGGTCCGCCGCCTGGCACACACACTTAGTGATGGGAACAAGAACCAACAGATAGCCAGTGCGGATACAAATGCAGGGGGAGCACAAATAGGCACTGCGGGTACTAGTCTCCTGCATCCTCATCACAGGAGCAAAAATGTTGGCGCCCAGACAAGCGGGAGACTGAAAGAGCACTGGTGATGTAACACTGAATCGCACACTCACACTTACACATACACAAGAGCGCAGCGGAAACAGACAACACCATTGCGGTTGACCGGTGCTCAGGACTCCCTCCCACTCGGGTTGGCCCGAGCTGTCCCTATCCAATGGCGAGCACCTTGGTGTGACGTCTCACTGACATCGCCATCTTCATGGAGGCAAGTCGCTGCACCAAGGGTCCGGTCACAAGACAGCAGAACGCACTCATGCATGCACACGCACACGCACTCACACCCATGGAGACGCACAGGACACACCTCAGGGCACACACACACACACACACACACACATGCGCGCGCACGCGCAGTTGATGCAAAGCGACCTATTCCAAGCACGAGCAGAAGCAAGATAGGCACTGGTCGGCAGTAGATTCTCGTCAGGTCGCTGACATTCAGACAAAACTCATGACCAAAGGTAGAAAAGATGCTGAAACAGTCTGTGTGTCTCTGCGGGTATTGCAACCGCAGTCATGAGCCATACCTCAGCTTCTACTGAGGAATGAGCACAATACCGATGCTGTGTGGTGCGTATGTGTGCACCATCACACAAACTGCACAACAAGTGACAGGGAAACATGTGTGCCATGCACAGCATGCATGTGTCCATGGAGCAGCAAGCACACTGCTGTGATGATAAAACAGCAATGAAACCTTTTTTTTCGAGGGGCAGCAGACCCTCCATATCAGCTGACGTAGCTTGCTCATTGTATGGTATTCCAGATAATCCCTCGGAATCAAAGTTCAGTTCTACGATGATCCCACAAATGATTGTGGTAGCAGATCTGACACGTATCCCCCCCCCCCCTGGTATAAGCTACGCCAATGTACACAACTATTACGGTCCCTACGCCTACTGTAGCTTGGACAAGGGCGTGGCTTGCGCACAACACATACAACTGCTGACACACACGTGCGTGTGCGCATGGTATGGGTGCACCTTGACCTCCACCCACATTTCCAAGAGCATGCAAACACAAGAAAGCCTTGGGAACATGAAAATTGCCGGTCCACACCCATGTTGTCACAAGCAATAAAGGATGCGAAGCCTACAAATGTTTGGCTTGGAAACCCTTCTTGCGATCATACACCATGCGGAACAATTGCACATGCTCACCACTTGAAGATGCTTTTGGCCGAGGCTTAGGGGCTGGTTTGGGATCAAGCAACTGCAAATTCTTGGGAATGAAATTGCCTTGCATGTGGTCCCTTGAATACAACTTCCCATCAAAGACACGCGCCATTCCCCACACAAACCCATATCTTACGTGGCCGCACTACATTTCGTACGTAATTAAATTACGTCAACAATTATTACAGTCCCTATGCCTACCGTAGCTTGGACAAGGGCGTGGCTTATACGGGGGGGGGGGGGGTAGTGAGGGTAAGCTTGAGGGGAACTGCCACACCCATAGGGTTCCCTGTATGCACAGGTGGGTCAAAAGACGAGGCTGAACAGCGGATTGCAGAAAGACTGTAGGCTGCAGAGAACAGGGGGTTGCAAAAAATGGTGGCACTGTAGGAAACACGCAATGTGTCCCTAAGATACTGAAGACAGGGGTGTGCCGTGGATGTCACAAGTCTCCTATGGGGGTGGGGATTTGCATATTCGTGCAGGTCCAAATTAGAGCTGTCACTTATGCCAACCCTGCTGTCTAATCGTGCCAAAAAATACCCGCAGGTTCTACGCCTACAGTGCAATGTCCCTGAGTGTGTAAGGGGGGAAACAGACAGTTACACCGTATTCAAATTAGATCCCATTGGTGGTATCCTCTTTCACACACACACAAACACACGATGGGAACCGCGAAACAAGAACAGAGCAAGAAAAGCTGAGCAGAGCAGGCCTAGACATCTTTCGGTCTGTCAAAGAGTGCACAGAGCAAGCGTCGCGTGCCCCTGCGCACCGCAACGGACCTCAATAGTTCCACGGAGGAGTTCGTGTGTCCTGCTACCATAAGCCATCACAGTGCATGCTGATTATTCTGTGTTAGGTGCTCCCACCCAACCACACCCACGGCAAAAATTTTCCACTGTACGGGCCACTGTACAGGGTGGACCATTTTTGGTAAAAAAAACCCTCAGCCCTTCAGTGCTTGGCCTCTGAAATCAAAGATGACATGCACTGGACACAATTACAAACACAAAACAAGAACTGGGAACCACAAATCGTTGCATCCAGCCACCTAGCAGCTTGGTAGTGTACCCAGAGGCACGAAGTGCAGAGCTACATGTTTTTGTGTTGTGAGGATGATGTTCGGGGGATGGTCATCACAGCAGTCCATAGTCTCATCAAAAAATAACCCCGTGCCCCCACCATCATCAACATCGTTCCGCACCAAGTCCAAAGCGGTGGTTCTCTCTTGTTTGATGTACGTACGTCTCTGCTTGCTTTTTGCCACACATGTGGCCACCAACTGCACTATGAACACGAAACACAGGGCGCAATTCATCCACCAGGGCCAAAATGCGCAGTACTACCCGCAGCAGATGTTGACCCAAAAAAGGGGTTTGGACGGGCTTGGGAGACACACAGTTCACAAATAACCCAATCGTCTGCACAGTCAGGATGCTTCTGTTGAAGGGTACAACGATCCGCCTTGCCCAAAGACAAAAAATCAACAGTTTCAGCCTTCTTGGAGTGGCATACATTGCAAGGCATGGTCTGATCAACAACACACGGGGAGGCGGGAATGAGGGACAAATGGGTGCCTAATATTGCCTATTCCTGTGTGACGGTTCTGAGAACCCACTGTACGGGCCACTGTAAGGGGCAAAACGGGGAATCCGGGATTCCCGTACGGGGGCTGGGTTGAACTCGGTATTGGGAGGATGAGCTGGGTCTGGTACAAGCCAATGCAGCGGAATACTGCCACGTTTGCAACCTATATATGTCGGAATCTGAGAAATCCATGAATCCGAATCAAAAGATGCAACCAAACTCGGTTGATGAAACAGAAATATACAGAGGGTTAGACAGGAGAGAAAGTTTCATGTGGTGTTGATGCAACACACTTACCGCAGGTGCCGCAGTGCACATGTGCCCTCGTTTTATGCAGCGACCGCCCCAACAGGGGTGCAGAGCAAAGATGCAAAATCAAAGAGCAGTCAGGACGTGTCTGATACACCATACGGCGGACCACAAAGGTAAGACCCGTAGGCCTCAAACCAAATCCCACCCTCCAGCATTTGTGGGAGGCTCATTGGAAGAGGCAAGGTTGAAAGCAGAAGACGTAGAGTCAGGAACGGAGCAGGGGCCATTGGAAGTGCTGTCGGCGTTGGTGCCCTTGCAGCCTCCCTTCAAATGGCCTACATCTGCCAATTCAAGGAGGGCGCACCCTGTGGGAGGTTCGTTGGAACAGTCTGAGGCATCGCCAGAGGAAGGGCCAGGTAACGAGGACGGGCTATCCGTGTCGCAGTCTTCCAATCGCCTGTCCAGGGGCTTCAGAACTGGGTCCCACTGCAGCCCTGCCACATCCTTGCCGCTTTCCACCTGTCGCTCTGCAAACCCACTTCCCTTCTCCACTGGTGCCGCGCTGGCCCTCCTGTCGATGGAGACACCCCCTGTGGCATGGTGCTCGTCCGTCACAAGAACAGGAGGCAGCGGGCTGAGCTGCACGACCACGGCCTCGGGGGACAGCCCAGTGCCTGGCACCTTGCCAGCAGGGTCCAGGGACCCGTCGGAGGATTCCTCTGGCCCCAGATTAAAGGGGTTGGGGAGCGGGAGCGGCATGGCGTGGTTCGGGGCCATACGCACAAAGGCGGTAGACACAGCCCCGGAGGCCATGTGCAAATCCACGTCATCGATCAGCACCTCCTCCATCGCTCCCAACTGGGTCAGCACACTGCAAAGGTACTCCCCAGGCAGGTCAACCACCACCTGCCCGCCGCCGGGGGCAAGGGGATAGTGCGCTGTGCTTCGCGGAGAGGAGTGCGGTTTCAGGTTGGGGGGCAGGCTGTTTGCGTGGGCCAATTCGCTCATGGCGATGTTGTCGATGCTGGCGTAGAATTGTCCAATGTCCGATGTGCTGTGGACACGCATGCACATTCACAGTGCCATGCGTGTGAGCGGATGCTTGGGGGGGGGGGGGGGGGTTGCACCGCGCGTGCACCGTGCGCACACCGCGGTGAGTATTGGGCCAAAACACCAGTGAACCCTTCCTACGAGGTTCCAGATGGATACTGTCACTTCCTGCCACGTTCGGGAAGGACACTATTACGTCCTGGAGGGCTCCGGGTGGACACTGTTATTTCCTGGTGGGCCCTGCATGGATACTGTTATTGCCTGGAAGGCATATTTTACTGCCTGCACAATACCATTTCTTGGGAGCCTTTGGTCAACATTGCTACCTCCTCCCCAACCACAGTCCAGCGATCCTGGGATGCTTGGTAGCAATGCTGACACACAAGTGCATCATTGGACTGGTGATGGGCTGCGGATGTGGAACTCCAAACAGTGCAAAGGGGGGGGGGTTCATGCAGCACTATGCAGCCATCCACCTCGCATTGGATGCTCAAATGATCCCCATTCATTGTGGACAGCTGCATACCCCCTGCTGTCTCAGGGGCCCATCATGGGGGAATATCTCGTTGAGGCCTTGACAAACTGGTGAGAGAGGGGCCAGAGGGGCTGGGGGGTCCTTGGCCTGCTTGAGCCGGGAGGTCCTTGATGCGTGGAGCTGCCTCATGCATGGACTACCAATGAGCCCACCTTGGTCACCTGCAGCAATGCATGCGCACATCTCTACGCAAAATCCAAGCGTAATCCAAGCGGCTGCCCATCCTGCAGCCTGTACCCACAAACCTTGGCCCCGGTACCTCAGGACCGACCTACAGGCGCATACCCATACAGTGTTGATGTGATCTCGAAGACGGTGTTCGGTCGGAACAGCACCTCATCCTCATCTGGGAATCTGGATAACTTGGATATGGCCCGTGCAGCACAGCTGTTGACGAAGAACAGCGTCCCGTCGTCACCCTTCACGAACTCCTGTGCCACTGCCCGAGTGGCCGAGGCACTAGAGAACGCAGGCCAGACCACCTGCTCGTGCTTTTTGTATTCTTGTTCCTTGAAGCGAACCCCAATCCCGCGGTAGAGGCGGCCTGCATAAGGCGGCAGCTGCTGCAGGGCCCGGTCCACATGCCAGATCAGGGGTCGCCAGAAGTCAATTGCCACGGAATCGTGCAGACGCATTGCCCGATTCATGGCACCGTAAATCTGCAGAACACAGAAAACTGAAATGCATGAGATGACTGGGGCACTCAGGCTCAGATCTTGACACCAACACGCCACTCAAACTTTTGGGTCCTGTGGGAGGGGGGTCCCTGCAAAAAAAAAAACAAAAAAAGGCACTCTCCCAGGCTTTAGGAAAATACCCAGGTGCATTTTTTCTTGGCACCAACCACCAGGGAAGTACTAGAAGGGGGGAGGGGAGGGGGGTCTGGGACCCGAAAGTTTGTGTACCAAAAATGGCCCGATCAGATTTTCTCTATTGTAAAATTCCTTTTTTCCCGCGATAGTCACTTTGGTCTGGCGGGGGGGGGAAGGGGGGTCCAGAGGGGGGGGGTACCCCCCCCTCCTCCTATGGTGTACGGCCATTCTAATACATACCTGCCAACCACCACCCATTGAGTGACACTACACCATACACCACTGCGGTGCCCTGCCTTTTTGGTAGGGGTCTCTCAATTTTTTTGCGGCGATTTTTTCAATTGTTGTGTTGACAGGTTCCGGATTTGCCTTGCTTGTCAAATTGCCGTTTTAATCACAGCCCTTCCCTTGCTTTTCCAACAACCAGAAATCACGCTGACCGCAATGGTTCCCAAAGCAGGCAAATTCGGAGCAACAGAATCCAATGGGTATCTTTGCAAATGGAGAGCAGCACCGTCGTTAGGTCACACAAACACACACAGACACACACACACACACACACTTGTGAGGGCAACCGAAGACCCACAGTACACCCAGTGTAGACGCTGCAGCATGGGCCCACGTCTCCGGACACCTTGTCAGGCCGATGGAAAAAAATCACAAATCATGTTTCACGCTGGGCGCCTTTCCGTAATAGTGCGAGAAAAAACGTTGCAATGTACGACCAAATCACCGGGAGGTCACGGGCACGCAATTGCGTGTCATTCAGGGACTGTTGTTAAAACGGAGGGAGAGGGAAGCTGGACTCCTACCACATTGCTCACATGCCCATAAGTCAACTGTATACTGGACCTGACGTTAAGTCAAGTTGAAGACCGCATAAACCACCGCCTTACACACACACACACAACCTCCATAGGCACAGGTCACGCAGCAGGGAGAAGGGGAGCAAAGGCGTGGATACTCCTTGAACACCGTGGCGACATCACTGAGCTACAGGTTTGCAGAAGAGGCAGATGAAGGAGGAAACAAGTAGAGACATGGCTGGGGGAAGTCCCAGGGGGATGCACTGGGGGACATGCACACACCACACACCAAAATCATAGAAAACCTGAGTCCAAGACCACCACCAGGCGCTCCCCTGGCAGCCGCTGGACCAATGCATGCAACACTCCCCGCAGTTCCGCCCTACTCACGCTCTGGCGCTCATGCGCCGGTACATGTCGGCAGAAGGTTGCGCGAAGAGGCCAGTGCATACCACACCCCGTACCCTGCTTGCATCCACCCCTGAACCCGTTTGGCAGACCCATCCGTGTACACCGCCACCAGCTCCTTCACCAATGCCTTTTTAGGGTCCCTCCACTTCGCCTCCTTTTTCGCTTGCTTGTCGACCACTGGCAGTTTATAGGCATTCGTGGAAGGCTTGGGAGCCTTGGAAAACATGGCCTTACTCAAGAACCACCCCTGCAACTGTGTGATCAAATGGTGCAAATCCCCCGTTGCAGGACCTGTTTTGGTGTGACCTCCAGCCCTCCAAGATCACCAACCATTGGGCCATAAACAATCCAAAAGTGACCTGACTACGCTGATACTTTACCTCACATCTCAGCCGCCACTGAGCCTTCAAACCCGCCCACAGTATCAGGCCATGTGTGGTGGTCAAAGCCAAAAGGGGCTCCTCAGCAGGAGCCTGCTGGGCTCCACTTTCCTGCCCCCTGCCTCCACCAGCCCAAACGCTTTTCGTACAGTGTCATCCATCACCGGGGAAAACCAGCAGTGACGAATGAGATGAGGGGGATTCACACGGTGGCAGCCATACCCTCCATCCGCGTCAACGCAGTGCCCCCACAGATGACTGGGGAGGACAAACGGTGGCGTAGCCTGGGGCAGGGGGTGGTAATGGGGCAGAGGCTGTTGGCTCCAAAGTGGGGGCTGGGGGGCTTCCCTCCCGGTTTGGGGGTGCACTATGGTTCTCCACTTTCCCATCCTTTGAACATAACTGCCCTCCCAACCGCTCCATTGTTGCTTGGCCATAGATCGACGATGGTCGTCACCCTCCAGAGTCACTCTGGCATTCCAACTGTACTTCAAGTATCGCGCGGCGGAGCATACTCCATTGTTGCTTGGACAACGGGAGGGGGTGACACCAGTGGCACCAGCTGGGCAAAGGCCACTGAGGGGGGGCAGGGGCACACCTGCTCGGTCTCCCCGTCCAGTTCGTAGGTATACACATAAATGGGCACGATGTGCAGCGGGCTCAGCGTCACTCGCTGGCGGCGGAGCTCATACACCTTCATCACAGTGTCGCGGCCCATCAACTGCAGAGCCCTGCCATCAAACACGAGGCCGATGGGGTTATCCTCCACCGCGAGGCTGAAAGGAAGGCACTCCTGTGGGCTGCTGTAGCCCGGTCCGTAGAAGGAGCCCGTCGCAGGCCTGCCGCAGGGCGCAGTCAGGCCATCCGTAAAGCGACTTTCAGTCCCTCTGTCAGTCTCTCTGCGGCGGTGTCGGGAGCGACGCCGTAGGACAGGGTCCAGCACTCCGGCCACGGTGCAGTCGTAGGCAGCGGCGAGGAAGTCGGTCATGACGTGCTCACACCACTCGATGTGTCGACTGGTGGGCATGTCGGGCACACGCCGGTCCTCATCCTTGCACGGCAGGGCCCACAGGGAGGGGTCCAGGACGAACTTCGTGAACAGCAGTTGCATCGTGTCGACGTCCGGGACGTACTTCACCACGCTGGCCCATGTGACAACAAAGGCATGATCCCATGAGGGCACCAGAGTGAAATCTGTGGTGACGCCCCACTGGCCGTTTTCAGAGTAGTAGATCAGGTTCTGTAACTGGTATCGCATCTTGAAGATCTGGCCGCCCTGGCGATGCTGCAGATTGAGGAAATCCAGGACGACGTTCTGCCTGTTGTACTCGACTGTCAGCTGAGAGAATGAGGGCGGGCACCCAATCTACGAACGGACAGCACCACGCGTACGGCCTTTCGAAACAAAACCCCCAAACAGATGGTCTCTCGTTGGTGCCCCTGAAACCGCTTCTGGGGTGAACCATCTGTCTCCTCCCGCTTGTGGAGGGCACATCATGGGATGTACACACCAAAAGTGGCCAACGGGAAGGCCAAGGCACAACACACAGCAATATGCAGCGTCCAGGAGGGCGGTGCGTATTGGAACTGGTCCTGCTGTGACTCGCCCACAGGTATCTGCCCCAAACTGGGGAGGCGCAGGGTGGGTGGGGGGACGGGGGCTTCCTGGGTCAGCCAAGGGCAGGCTCGGCGGTGAGTTGGGGGCTGCCGCCCAAACAGGCGTAGGCACACCATTCCCAGAGGCTTCTAGATGACGGCCAGGTGTTGGCTGACTGCGCCGAAAATCGCCCTCTCTGGGGCAATGAACCTGGTGCCTTTCAAGTTCAGCCAGCTCAGCTACCTCCACTGCTGCTGTACCAAAGCTAATGGGTCACTGATGAGATGTGGGGTCAGGATCCATTTCCGCTTTTTTATTTCACCTTTGAACTGTACATTAAATCCTGGGCGTTTTGACTACACCAATGTGGGGGTGATGCTGAAAATTTACCCCGAACCGTAGGCACGAAAAAACTTCTCCGGCACCGCTGGTGCCATGACCTTATCTCTCGAAACCTGTTGGGTTGATGAACTTTGTGATCACCTTATGGCGCCATCTTCGGTTCGATCAAATACTGCATCTATTTATTTCTTCATCACAAAGCACCACGCAGACTTTGACATTCCTGTTCGCAACCCATCACGACCCTCGTATTTCTCATCAAAAAATGCTGCACAACTGTCATCATCACACAAGGTTGCATCTTTGTTATATTATCACCAGGACTCAGCCCCGCCCACGGCACCCACCCCCATACCTGCGGGGCCCCCCTCTTCAGGGCCTGGCAGATCTCGCGCTGACACGCGTTGTTGTACGTGTGCCACAGCCCCGGGCCGATGTTGTACTGCCACAAGAGGCACTGGGGGTACCGGTGCCGGTACATCCCCAGGACGCGCTCAATGACCTCGGCGTCCCCGGACATCGCCGCCGCGTCCAGGAGCGAGATGGTGTGGGGAACCCGTCGCAGCCCCAAGTCGTCGGCCACCAGCACCTTCACTTCGTCTGACGCCGCCGCCGGATCGCATCGAGCGTCCGCGGGCGCGGCGGGGGCCGGGCTCGCGGGCGAGGCGGGGGGCGGGCCCGGCACGCCGCAGTCGACCTCCGGGAGGTCCGTCGTGGGCGGCGCCGCCGGGCCTTTGTGCGCACACGTCACGGTCTGGAGGCGGTGGTGGAACGGGAGGGCCTTCAGGGGGTTCCAGAGCTTGGACGGCGCGGGCGCGAGCCCCTCGTCCAGTGCGTCGATGGGGTCCCCGTCCGGGTGCGCGCGCGCGCTCTCCACCTCCACCCGCGTTCGCACCGCCCCGCTGCCCAGATAGTCCGAGACGCACCAGCCCCGGGGGAGCCGCTCCGTCGACTGGGGCTCGTAGTAGTACAAGTAGAGGCCGTAGGACTGCCCAACGTGCACAGCCTGCCCGTTGAACAGCACCCCGGGCACGCGAACGTACAGGTCGGGCTGCACCCCGCACGGCGTCGCGATGAGGACGCTGCTCTCCCCGGCGCCGCCCCCCTCCTCCGCGCACGCGTCCAGGGCCCCGCGGCCTTGGCCCAGCAGGTACTCGAGGGCGGAGAGGTTGCCGGCGGCGGCCGCGCAGTGCAGGATGGTCGGCGCGCCGGGGAGCGGGTGGTCGCGGAGGGCGGGGCGCGCGGCCAGCAGCGCCCGCATGCCCTCGTCGCAGCGGCGCCAGACAAGGGCGGCCAGCAGGTGGGCCAGCTCCCCGTCGGTGACGCCCTCCCGCCCGCACCAGTCCGCCGCGTACTGCGGGGACCCGACGGCGGCGTCGCAGTGGGAGGCCCAGCAGGCGCGGTGGCAGCGGCGGCCGGGGGGCAGGCCGGGGTAGCCCTCCGCGATCACGGGCCCCCCGCAGACGATGCAGCTCACGCACGGCCGGTGCGCACGGCCGGGAGGGGCGCTGGGGGCGGAGGGGGGGGGCGCCAGCGGGGTCCCCAGGAACCGCCAGCGGGACGTGCCCCGCTCGCATTCCGGGCAGCTCGGCGGCGCGGGGTCGCGCGCCGCCCACAGGGCGGCCAGCGCCAGCCCGGCGGCGCCGGCGCCCGCGACCAGCAGCCCGTATCGGGCGGCCGTGGTGGACGGGTAGGCGGGGTGCTGGAGGAGGCGGAGGGCGGCGTACCACCCAACCCCCGCGACCGCGACGCACAGGGCGGTCGCGAGCGCGACCTGGACCCAGGGGTTGGCCCAGCGCGGGTGCGTTAGGCGGACGCGACGGTGCTGGTGCTTGGCCCAGTACTCGTAAGGGAGGGGGTGCGCAGCCTTCCGCTTGGCGTGCCGGTGGCTGAGCCACACGCAGGGCGGGACCACCAGGCACAAGGCGAGGGCCACGATGCAGACGGTGACCCATGAGGCCGTGTACACCACGACGACTTCCACAGAGAACCGCTCCTGTGGCCCCTCTCCCCTGGATGTGGCCCGCCTGGCGACGCGCGCGCCGGCAGGATCGGCGGGTGGTTGGTACAGCCACAGCAGCTCGGCACCGCCACCCCCGCTCAGCGGCACCAGGAACGTCCTGCCCACGTCTGTGGGTCCGTAGGTGTGGACGCAGCTGTCCCCCTCCGTGGCACACCCAGAGGCAATCCGCATCGATGCAGTCCCGTCGAGGCGGCGGATGCGCACCAGCAGCTTAAAGGTCGAGAGCGCCCCCGACCCAGTCGCCATCTGCGCTGCCTGCACACACTTCGGCCCTGTGGCCACCACCTGCACGTTCTCACTGTTGAAACTTGGCCCTCCCGCATCGCAGAGGGGGAGTTCTGGTGTAGGTGTGACGCTTGCAGTGCTGGTGGGGAGAGCCGTAGGGGTAGCAGTAGCAGTTCGGGAATGTGAGGGGGAAGCTGAGCCCGTCGAGGCAGCGCTGCGAGTGGAGGTTTCGGTGGTGCTGGCAGACGGGGTGTCCGAGGGGGTAAAAAGCCTGCTGCCAGTAGTAGTGATGCTTGGTGTGCTTGTCAGCATCGCTGTCGCTGTGCCCGTTGCACTCGAGGTATCTGTGGGGGTGAAAAGGCTGCTGAGAGTGGGTGTGGATGACTCGGTGGGTGTCTGCAGGCTGGTCATGGAGGGTGAGGGGGAAGCTGAGCCCGTCAAGGCAGCGCTGCGAGTGGGGGTTTCGGTGGTGCTGGCAGACGGGGTGTCCGAGGGGGTAAAAAGCCTGCTGCCAGTAGTAGTGATGCTTGGTGTGCTGGTCAGCATCCCTGTCGCTGTGCCCGTTGCACTCGAGGTATCTGTGGGGGTGAAAAGGCTGCTGAGGGTGGGTGTGGGTGAGCGGGTTCGGGTTGCACTCTCAGTGCTGGTCGGCGTGGATGACCCGGTGGGTGTCTGCAGGCTGGTAATGGAGGGTGAGCAGGTGGTCGAGGGGCTGTCAGTGAGGCTGTCAGTGGGGGTAAACTGCGGGCTACTGCTGGCAGTGCTGCTGCGTGTCAGTGTCGGACTGGAGGTTAAGGTTGCTGTGGCAGGGCTGCTGGGGGTGGGACTACCCGTCCGGGAAGCAGACGAAGTGGTTGAGCGCGTACAAGTCATGGAGGGAGACAAAGTGGTTGTGGTGCTGGAGGTGCGAGTTCGTGTGGCAGAGGAGGATGTGGTTGGGGTGCAACTGATGGTTGGGCTGTTGCTTGTGGTGAAGGTGACTGTATTACTGACAGAGCCTGTTCGAGACATGGTAAGACTTCGTGTATGCGACATGGAGAGTGAAGGAGTGGAAGTGTGAGTGGCTGTCGCAGAGAGGGTTCGGGTTGCACTCGCAGTGCTGGTCGGCGTGGATGACCCGGTGGGTGTCTGTAGGCTGGTAATGGAGGGTGAGAAGGTGGTCGAGGGGCTGTCAGTGAGGCTGTCAGTGGGGGTAAACTGCGGGCTACTGCTGGCAGTGCTGCTGCGTGTCAGTGTCGGACTGGAGGTTAAGGTTGCTGTGGCAGGGCTGCTGGGGGTGGGACTACCCGTCCGGGAAGCAGACGAAGTGGTTGAGCGCGTACAAGTCATGGAGGGAGACAAAGTGGTTGTGGTGCTGGAGGTGCGAGTTCGTGTGGCAGAGGAGGATGTGGTTGGGGTGCAACTGATGGTTGGGCTGTTGCTTGTGGTGAAGGTGACAGAGCCTGTTCGAGACATGGTACGACTTCGTGTATGCGACAGGGAGAGTGAAGGAGTGGAAGTGTGAGTGGCTGTACCAGAGAGGGTTCGGGTTGCACTCGCAGTGCTGGTCGGCGTGGATGACCCGGTGCGAGTTCGTGTGGAAGAGGAGGATGTGGTTGGGGTGCAACTGATGGTTGGGCTGTTGCTTGTGGTGAAGGTGACAGAGCCGGTTGGGGTCATTGTAAGGCTTCGTGTATGCGACAGGGAGCCTGAAGGAGTGGAAGTGTAAGTGGCTGTCCCAGAGAGGGTTCGGGTTGCACTTGCGGTGCTGGTCGGTGTGGGTGTCAACGTGGGGGTGGCTGTAGCAGTTTTTGTACGACTGGCGGTGAAAGAAGGGGTCAGGCTCGGGGTGACGGTTTTGTCTGCCAGAATAGCAGAATGGAGTGACCCCAGGGCAAGGGCTGTCACGGCGTTGCCATTTGGGGCCGCCAGCAGCTGCGGGGTATAATGGGTGGCGTATCCCCCCAGCCCCAGCTGGCCGTTCGAGTTCAGGCCCATGACAAAGCAGTCCCGCCCAGCGACGAAGGCCGTGCTGAACCCTCCGGCCCCGATCATCGTCACCGGCGACTCTGTGCGCACGGCGGTGGGGGTAGCGGTGTGCGACGCTACGCCGGGGAGCCCCAGCTGCCCAAAGCGGTTGGAGCCCATCGTATATAACTGCCCCCCGGCAACGAACGCGCTGTGCTGCCGCCCCGCCGCGATGGCGGTAATGGGGTGGCCGTTGGGGGCCTGCAGCTGCACGGGCCCCTGCGTCTTCCCGAATTCCGTCCCCAGCCCGAGCTGCCCGTGCGCGTTGCTGCCCATGGCGTAGCACGCGCCCCCGGCGAGGAACAGCGTGTGGACCTCCCCCAGCGCGAGGGCCGTGACCGGCTCGTGGTTCGGGGCGACGACCCGCCAGGGCGTCCACCGGGGCTCCTCCGTGCGGAACCAGTGGCCGGTCTGCCCCTCCGCCGCGTGCCCCATGACGAAGCAGTCGTCCTGTTGGCAGTCCATGCGGCTGGGGTGGGCGTGCCACTGCCCGGCGTACCACCACTGCCCTTGGCCGTCTGGGACCGCCACGTCCGTCGGGGCGGGCACGTACCCAAAGACGGTCTGCGGGTCGTCGTCGTCATCGCACACCCACGCCCCCCCGCGCTGTGCGGACCAGTACAAGTAGACGTGCGGCCTCCGGCGCAGCAGGTCGTCCTCGGACTGGAACCGGGTGTACACCAGGCGCCCCTCCACGCCGCGCTCCAGACTGGGCACGTACACGCCGCTCGCGCACCCCGTCTTCCCGTCCGGCACCGCAATCCGGAGGCGCGGGCAGTCGCGGACCTCAATGGAGCAGCCCGCGGCGCTCGCGGAGCGGTCGTGGACGCAGCCCGCGGTCAGGTTGCACCCCTCGCACACGGAGAACGCGCGACCGCCCGCCTCGGACGAGCAGCGCCCGCCGGCCTCCACGGCCGCCACCCACGCGCGGCACTCACCGGGGCCAGCCACGTGCTGCCGCATCACGCAGGCCTGCGTGCACGAGACCACCCCCGCGGCGCCGGTCGCGAAGTCGGGGCAGCAGAACCCCCGGCTCCGGCAGGCGAGGGCGCACTTGTGCCGCAGGACGGCCGTGTCGGGGCCCCGCGTCAGAATGGCAGTGTGGAACGCCCCCATGGCCAGGGCCGTGACGTGGTACCCTGGGTGCAGCGGCGTGGGGGCGGGGGCGGCCACGCCGCGGCCCAGGCCCAGCTGGCCCCCCTGGTTGTCCCCCATGACGTACGCCCGCCCGTCCTCCAGCAGGACCCCCGTCTGGGCCAGCGCCGCCGCCACCCCGACCGCCACCGCGGGGGCCGCGCCCCCGCCGCCGCCCGGCAGCGGCACGGGTTGCGGGGTGTCGTAGCGCCCCGGCCCCGGCTCGACCCCGAGCCCCAGCTGCCCCTTCTGGTTGGACCCCAGGGCGTACGCCGCGCCGCCGGCCACGAACGCGGTGTGCTGCTCGCCGACGGCGATGGCGGTGATCGGGGCGCCGTTGGGCGCCAGCAGGGGCTGCGGGGAGGTCCGGTCGCCCGCCCCCGCCCGCCCCAACTGCCCGAACTCGTTGTGCCCCATTGCAAAGGCCTGCGCCTCGCGGCACCGCCCGCTGTACGCCCACGCCCCGTCGCCGCCGCACACGGCCCCGATCGCCCCCGCGTACGGCGACGCGCACTGCGGGCGGCACTGGCCGAAGGAGGTCGTGTCGCAGGCTGCGTACGACACGTGGGGGTCGCTGGGGTGGGCGGGGGGCCCGCACTCCGCCGGGAACGCGGCGTCAAACGCGTCCCGGTCCTCTACCTCCAGCCGCAAAAGCCGGGACCGGAAGTCCTCCCCGAGCCCGCACGCCGCGCAGGCCATCGCCCCCGACGCCGCGCAGCGGCCCTCGCACGTCCGGTGCCCGGGGCCGCAGCGCGCGCTCCCGTGCAGGTCGCCCGGGCCGACCCAGCCGCCCCACGAGATGGCCTCCGGCACCACCGGCTGGGCGGCCGGCAGGCGGAAGGGCGTGCCCACGAGGTTGACCTTGAAGCCGGCCGCCGCCCCGCCGTCGCAGCCCCCGGTGATGCCCCACTTGTAGGCGAGCCGGCGACCGTCCGGGAGAGCGGCGGACTGGCCATTGTTGCGGCTGTACCGCTCGTCCAGGAGGTCGACCAGCACGGACGTCGCCCCGCGGGTCGGGGAGCCCTGGAGGCGCAGCCTGTCCCACACCGTCACCAGCGCCACGCGGCCGCGGTCGAAGGACATGACGGACCAGTTGTCGCGGGGCAAGTTGATGTAGAAGTGCCCGTCGGTCTGGAACAGCCACGGGCGCGGCCCGGCCTTCCGGAACACCTGCCGGTCGCCGGTCCGGGCGCAGCCCTCGCCCGCGCTGATGTTCGGCCGGACCGCCGCGGGCGCGCCGCCGCCGAGGTACCCGAGGGTGCAGGTGGCGCCGCAGAAGGCCGGGTTCTCTCGGCAGCCGCTGACCTCCACCAGCACGCACGTGGGCTCCAGCGTGCAGTAGTCCTGGCATTGCGGGAGGGGGATGCTGGCGAGCGCGTGCTTCGTGACCCGAGACAGCCCCGGGGCGGAGGGGCAGCCCGCGAAGAGGAAATCGTACGAGGCCTGGCCCTCGGGCACGCACCCGCCCGCAGCGGCCGCGGCGCCTCCGCACAGCACCGGGTCCGCCTGGACGCAGCTCCGCGGGCCCGAGACAACCGCCTCCGCCGCGCGCGCGACCGCACTGGCGGGCGCGAGGCGGCAGCCCCCGTCCTTGTACCAGTTGAAGTAGGCGCACAGGGGCACTTGTCCGCAGCGGACCAGACACTCGTCGACACTTTCGGCGTGGTAGCCCCCCTCGAAGGGGTCGGTCGGGTGGTACTCAATGCCGGGGGTGAGGCAGGGCGAGTGCCGGCAGAGCGCGTGCACACCAGGCGCCCGCGCGTCCCCGGCCTGCCCAGGGCTGGCCCCGGGGGTGAACACCAGCCGGCCCCATGCGCCGGCCGTGTAGCGCGCGCTGCAGCCCAGGGGTGCGCCCTCCGAGGCGTCAACGTGCACAGGGCCGGCGACCCCGAGCGCGTGGGCTGCGCTCTGACAGTCCTGCAGGGAGTCCACGGTGCTGGAGGGCAGGCACGTCAGGCCGCTGTCGAGCATGGCGTACGCTGGGGCCCCTGGCGCGCACACGCATTGCCGCTTGAGAGAGCACTCCGCGGTGCCGGTGTCCTGGCGGTTCCAATAGTAGTGGCCGTAGGGGGCGGAATAGTAGCACCCCGTCGGGGCCGCGCTGTGGTACTCGCTGCCCCTGTACCCGGACAAGGCCTCGCACTGGGCGCGCGCGACCGACACGCAGGTGCCGGAGGTGACGTACGCGGCATTCGTGTAGACGAGCCGCAGGCCAGCGACGGCCACGTCCCCCTGGTGCCCGGCCCCCGCCACCGCCGCGATGCGGAGCCGGCGCGGGGCGTCCCGGAACGGCAGCGCGACCTCCTGCCAGGGCGCGTGCGGCCCGGCCTGCTGCTGCCCCACGAGGCTCCACACCCTCACCCAACCCCCGTCGCGGCCCTGCGTGAGCACCCGCAGCGCCCCGACGTCCGCGCCGTACATGTGGTAGCGGAAAACCAGTCCCGCGTACCCCCGCGCAGCCACAGGGGACTCCAGGTACGCCTCGCCGCCGGGGCGCATGCTGCTGGCCTCCGCGTACCAATACGGCCCGTCGCCGGGCCCCTGGGCTGGGCCAGTGTCGTACGAGGGGGTCGCCCCGCGGCGCTGGTAGCGCCAGCCGGGGGCCTGCCCGGCCGGGGCCCAGGCCCCGGGCGGGCGCGCGACTGTCAGGGCCAGCCCCGCCAGCGCCGCGGCGCTCTGCCGGCCCGTCGCGACCGCCACGAAGCGCACCCGCGGGGCCACGTCCGGGAGCGGCACGGCCGCCGCCGCCCACGCAGCGCCGCTCGCGGCGTGCTGCGGCCCAGCGCGTGCCCACAACCGCGTCCAGTTCCCCTCGGCGTCGGCCACCTCCAGCGCCAGCGACGCGATCTCAGGGCCGAACATGTGGTACTGGAATGAAACGGCCGCGTAGCCGCTGGACGGCGACGGGGCGGCTTCCAGCACCGCCCGGGCCGGGCCGCTGGCGTTGACGTACCAGTACGGGCCGCCCTCGGGGCCCGTGGCAGGCCCCGTCAGCCCCTGTGCGCCCGGCACAGGCCCGCGGGGCCGGTGCCGCCACGCGGCGTCCGTGGCGCGCCACCCGGAGGGGCCGGAGGGGTCTGCGGGGTGCCGGTAAATGTCCCACGCGTCTGCCGTGCCGCCGGCCTCCGCGCCCCAGGCACAGCACCGGCAGCGCGCCGGCGAGGGCCCGCGCGCGGGCGACCACATCACGTACTGCGGGCACGCGGGGTCCTCTGTCGCGCGCGCGAGGCAGTCCTGCAGCCCGTCGGCCACCAAGGCCTGTGCGGTCTCGGCGCACTGCTGCCCGATGGCGTGCGGGGCGGGGCCGTCGCAGGGGGGCCGCCGGCCATCGGGGCAGACCTCCTCCGGCAGGCACGCCGCCTCTGAGCCGTTGTTTAGCAGCAGGCATCGCTGGCACTGCGCAGTGAGCTCAGCGGCGCGGTGCTCCACGCACGGCGTCTCCCCGCACGCCAGCAGCGCGAGCAGCGGTGCGCGGTCCTGTCGCGTGCACTCAGCAGCGATGCTGAGCGGGAGGCAGGACGCGAGCGCGGGGGGCGTCGCGGCGCACGCCGCGCAGTGCGCAGACAGGAACGGGACGACACGGTGCTGGTAGCAGGTGGGGAGCCCGCGGCAGGCCACGGCCTTGTTCAGGTGCACCATGTCCTCCTGGAGGCAGCCGCACGCCGAGCAGGAGCCTCCACAGTCCACGTCCGTCTCGTCGCCGTTGCGGAGGCCATCGGTGCAGGTGGGGGGCAGGCACATGCGCCCTTCGATGCGCGAGAACAGGCAGATCTGGCAGCCGGGCGTCAACGGGGTGGCCACTCGGTAGCGGCAGTCCCAGTCGTCGCACGCCTGCAGCGCCTCAATCTGTGTGGCCTCCTCCGCCAGACAATAAGACTTGGGGTATCGCATGCAGAACCAGATGTTCGATGTGTCGATCAGACATGTGATGCACTGGTCGGACAGATGCGGCGCGGCCGTCTGCACCCAGCACAGCGCGTCTCTCCCGCAGGCGACCGCTTTGGCAACATGCGTAACATCCGCGCGGTTGCACCGGGTGCATGGCCCCCCGTCGTGGACGCCGTGGTCACACTCTGCAAACATGTGCACCGCGAGTGACGGGACCGAATCCGATTCGGTCTCGGAAGTTCGGGTTGTAGCTGAGAGGCATTAGGCGACGTGCGACGTCCCATCAGACCACTGATGACGACTAAAAGATCCAGAGATGTTTGACCAGAGCCCCCCCCCCCCCCCGTTTGACATTCCGTCCGGCGGTGGTTTCTCTGCGGGGCCCTGGATAGTCACCCGTTCTTCCCTTCATTCTACACGTCGGGTCACCATTTCTTGGCTGGCGGTGGCGGGGATGGTCTCTGTCTGCAGTGTTTCTTCGTGCGTGCTTGTGCTCGTCATCACTGGTGCTGCGCGGTCTACGAGTGAGGGGTGCCCAGTAATTGTTCTGTTGCGGGTGCGGTGGGCTTTGTCGGGATTTCATATTTACCCCTGTGTGACATATAGTCCTTCTGTGGGTTCTTTACCTTTACAGGGCCCTAGACAGGGGTGGACGGGCTTTCCATTGAGGGGGGGGGTCGATAGAGCCCTCTGGCTAGACCCCCCCCCTCCTCCAAAAAGGGGCTCAATTGACAGGACCCCCAAAATCCTACCGAGACTGACCCCTGGGCCTCGGAGGTGACCCAGACCCAAAAATCGGCAAAAAATGAAAATGGGATTTTTGGAATCAGCGCGTCAAGGGGGCTCAGAAAAGTCATCATTTGCCATATTTGATAAAAAATTTTGACCATTTTCAATGCTCAAAAAAAATTTCACCGCCTTCGGCGCCAGAGTTCATAATAACTAATTACTGGTGCCTGTCAATTGAGCCCTTTTCCCACGCCCCGGCCCCCCTCACTTGAAAACCCGCCACTCCCAGTCACCCGTTCATCCTTCACCGCATGATGCAGTGTTGGCTTCTCCATCCCCTCCTGAATGTCCGCCAAGCCGCTGTCTTGACCCCACCATTTCTGTTTCGCCATCGGCGGCGGGTTGTGGTGGTCAAGACATGAAGGATCCACCCCCTTGCAAAGCGGTGCGTTGCTGTGTCCGAGCGTGCAATCACCAAATAGCAGTGATACGGCAGACGTGGCTGCTGAGGTAGCGGGATGAAAATCTTGAAAATCCCGGGGCCTCATGTCGAGCTTGCTGCGACGGCGGCCAATTCGTGCTGTTGAAGTGCGCCATTGCGTCCCTGGGACACCGAATGGACAAAACTTTCACTTTCGATCGCAATAAATACGGAAAACCATCGCATCATGAGTTTTGTATCGCAAAAAACCAGTTCTCCTCAAACCCAAAATACCATTTCGTGAGGAATACAGGACGCGAAGCGATGCGTCACCTCCTCCCCCTCCTCCAGCACCACCACCACCACCACCTCCTCCTCCTCCTCCTCGTCGTCCTCCACCTCCACCTCCTCCGGCGGATAAAGCCTCATTCCTCTGCTTCAGACATGAATGCGCTGTCGAAAGGGAGGTACCACACCTGGGCATGACACAATCATTTCATCGTCGCTGGAGAATGAGGTCCACCAGGTCGCATGGTGTGGACATGTGGTTGCTTCACCGCTGCGACTTGCCGCTGAGGCAAGAGCTGAGTCGTAGTCAAGGCCGATTCTCCAAGCTTCGAACTCCGCCCAATAGTAAAGGTAATATCCATTGGAGTTCACATACACTGGTCGGCCATTGCCTGTTGTCACCTCAGGCACAACTGTA
This sequence comes from Eutreptiella sp. 'Long Island Sound 2002', assembly GCA_964036045.1. NCBI lineage: Eukaryota > Euglenozoa > Euglenophyceae > Eutreptiales > Eutreptiaceae > Eutreptiella > Eutreptiella sp. 'Long Island Sound 2002'. The sequence continues at coordinate 7,240,790 of OZ038387.1, read as the reverse complement.
AACAATCCATTTGCTGATGCATAAGCTCCCATCACTTCTACACTGCTGCAACAGCCTGAAAGAGGCGATGCATGCCCGAAACATGGTACACAAGGACACACACAGAGACGCAGCAGGGACGACCCACAATGAACCTCCGGCCGTTCAGCTCTTCGTGCCCCCCCCCCCTTTTTTCGCGTCAGGAAGCCTTCTCTCGCAGCCAGGCTGGCACCTACTGCAGCCTATCTGGCCCCTGATCTCCATATAAGTGCACAAGGCGGGGATGCAGAGGACTGCCGGCCGGAGGCGTCTGCAAAATGTGAGGATTAGGGCCGTGTTTTCAACGATGTCAATGCCACTATCTCATTGCCTGGTTAGCCCGAGTGATGATTACCACAGGGGGACTTTAATCATTCTTATCATCATGAGGCATGGACAGCCATGTTACGTCTTCCTCAACGCCTCCTCCTTTACCACCGTTCAGTTTAGGCTTTTGGGGGAAAAAATGATGTTCCACAGTTGCATGGGGATGGGGTTCCGGAGGGGGGGCTGGGGTGCTGGGGTCTCCACCTACACGTGGCCGCCCCTCTTGGAACAGAAAAATGTGGTGTTTCGACCAAGTACAGGCGTCCAGCGACAGCCATGCATTCTACCCTTATCAGCTGCCAGGAAGTGCGGTTGCAACCAGTTGCATCACTTGCCACTGTTGGGGCAGCCTGGAACCCGGAAGCAGCCAACCGACCACCTTCATCTCCACAATTCCCCTTGATTCTGGGGCGGGGGGTTTCCGCGACGGCGGGGGGAAGATAAAGATGCAAAAACAAATGCGACGGACGTAAGAGAACAATGTACCCCGCCCCCCCCTTGTATAAGCTACGCCAAAGTCCCAAATTAATACGGTCCCTACACTGTAGCTTGGACATGGGCGTAGCTTGCGCGCGACGCATACAACTACCAACACCGGGCACACACGTTCAAAAAGAGAGGATTGCATGGTGAGCTGGTGCAAGAAAGGGGCATATAATGCACAAACATCCCCAAAATCAGAGCTATCTGGGTCAAGTGGGCAAACACTCACAACAAATGTGTCGATGACTCTACGTGACTCGCAAATCCGTCACCAAACCCATGTCTTTTGTGGCTGCACTACCTTTGGTACCGAATTAAAATTAGGTCCCAAATTAATACGGTCCCTACGCCTACTGTAGCTTGGACAAGGGCGTAGCTTATACAAAGGGGGGGAGGGGTACGAACGTGCACCTGCAGTCGGTACTCAAAGAACAAAAAAGTGGCATGTACCCACCAACAGTTGGCGATCAAGTACCCGCGGTTGGCGGGTAACTGACGGCCCAGAAGGCAGCCGTTGGGGAGCGGTCCTTCACGAAAATGAGACAAGAACTCGTTGAACCGACCCCCGTACAACCGTACGCTACCTAAACTGCCAAAGTGTGGAGAACCACCCATCCCAATTGGAGCGCCCGGAGTGGATTCCACCATATCCCCGAATGCCCTCGCTTTCAGCACCCGCCCCAACCCGAGTTGATACACCGCCGCAAATCAACAACCAACCAACGCCATTCCCGAATGCATACTGCAAGGCTGGGTGTTGCAGGCCTCGGTCTCTGGGGACAATGGACATGCAGCTGCGGATACAACAGTAGGGGTGCTGATGGAAGCGGTGCGGCTCCGGACTCCTCCACCACAAGTACAGGGGGGGGGGGGAATTCTGTACGGGGATTTTTCCGCAGGGGAAAATTCCGCATGGGGAAAATTCCGCACCTGTCCAAAAAATCAAGGGGAAAATTCCGCACCTCCCAAATCTTCAGTGCATTGGAAGCAAGAGGGATCCTGGGATTGCGATCCCCAAAAGATCCTGGGAGAAGGCAATGACCATTGTGCCTGAGATCACCTCTGTAGATGGCGTGGCCCGCCATTCACAAATTATTCGACTTCCTGCCCCCCCTTCCCTGTTGGTTGACAACAACTGCAGAAGAGCGGGAACAAAACAAATGGGAGCGCGCGGCGAAGCACAAGGCATACGGTGGTACGGTGGCTTACATGGACAAAATTCCGCACGGGGAAAATTCCGCACCTCCCCTCGAAAAATGAGGGGAAAATTCCGCACCAAATTGAAATACGGAATTTTCCCCGCGGAAAAATCCCCCCGCGGAATTTTCCCCCCCCCTGTATGAGAGCAGGCACCCCAGCTGCCCCACGTGAACACACAATCGCCATCTGCAGAACAACAGAAATATTGGGCTGTCCAAGTCCAATGCCAATGGCTGTAGGCACTGCATTGGCTCATGGAAGGATGGAAGGATGGAAGGAAATGGAGAACGTGGGGGAGGGAAAACGGGACTCGGCTGGAAGAATGGGAAAGGTGGGTAAAAGAAGGGGGCATTGGGGAGGAAGGATGAGGCTTGGAAAACAGGGGGGACTGGAGACAAATGGGGGGAAATGCGACTCCATTGGAATCGTAATGTAATCGTGCTATTTCCTCTTTATTGCAGTGCTTTGCCTCACTCAACAACATTGTCTACGTTGGTTGGGGATGGTCATGGGCATTCTAATGTGCCCTGTCCTCACATAGCCACCATGGAACACCTTGTTACTCACGAGGGGATAGCATAGGTCCCAGCGAAGGTCAGTAAGCATCAATTTGTCAAATTGACGCCTCAGCACGGCAACACAGAATTTCAATGCAAATCCACTTTTGTTGTTCATCAAATCATGCCCCCTTGCACTCTCCGAGAATGCTGTGTTGACATGCTGGTATAAGTTGGCAGTTTTGCCCCGCTTGCATAGCCGCAGTGCTATCAAACTACAGCGATCCTCAGATATTGACAACCCAGGTTTGCAGCATGTGTATATACGCACCAAAAAAAGGGTTAGGGTTAGGGTAGGGGGTTCATGTTTGACACCCCATTTTCCCACTTGTCCATTATCATGTGGATGATACACCCAAATCTGGGTCATTCACATCATGGTCACTCTACACCCTCTGCCCTACACGCACGGGGGTCGCTCTTGGGCAGGACCCGACCCCGAGGGGTGTTCAAACGTTTCAGGGGTTGTGGGGGGGGGGGGGGGGGTCCCCCCGCCCTTTGCAGACCCAAACCCAGGGGGTAGGCAGGTCGGACCGGCAGCCACCAGGGTCGCCGGGGGGGGGGAGTCGGTGGGTACCCCAACATGCATACCTCAAAATGATCCCCATGAGGCGCTCATCATTTTGAACATAAACAAGTGGGGTAGAATTTTTTTTCAAAAAATTTGCCCACAAGCTCAGGCTCTCCTCAGCCAAGGTCCGACCCGGAGGTCAGGTCAGGGTCAAAATGCTTTTTTGTGTTTTTCACCCATTTTTGAATTCTCCAGAAAATTCTGAGTACTTTGAGTATAGACACATCGGGTTAAACAAAAAAATTCCCCCGGCCGTATGCCTAAAAAAAAACCTCAGGCGCCTCTTACGCCCACAAGACCCATTGACCTGTACAACCATTTTGAGGTCTGTACAGGGGGGGGGGGTCACCCCCCCTTGGGGTCGGGTCCTGCCCGAAAGCGACCCCCGTGCCTACATGCTCCTCGATTGCCCGTGGATCTTAAGGAAATGAAAACCAATTCGGGAAATGAAAACAAATGCTAGAGAAAAGTAGGCCTTGTAATGCAGACACTGGGGCGAGTAAACTGGGCAGTGGGCTTAAACAAGAAAATCAATCTGCCAAACCAAGCGTTGGATCCATTAAGCTAGACAAACCACCAATTGAACACAACAATCGGGTCCGCGGAACATGACATGTGTGTTGTGCTGACAATGGGTGTGTTCATGCAGATAATGGGTCTGCCAAACACAGCATGTAGCATTTCCATTTCTGCATCTGTGGGTAGTGGATCCAAATACCCTCGGACCCCCCCTAAGGGTGTGTGCAACACCAGGAACATCCTTGCCCCTCAATGCCCCTGTTCAGGATGTTCACAATTTTTGTTCAACTTTTCCAACACCATGGTCCCCATGGTCTGGAAAATGGCAGGAGTTCTTTATAGCCTCATCAGCACGGAAAAGGTCAATGTATGCAGGCGCAGGGTCATCCTACGTTGTCATGGCCCCAAAACAGGTTGGAAATGAACGGTCCAATGACACTGGTTAGGAGCAAGTGTGTGCTGGTATCCTTGAAAAGATAATGGTTCATGATTAACATGGTGGCTTGGAGAAATTTGGCTGGGCCTGCATCCTTGGTCAGCTGGAAAGAGATCAAGCGTTCATCGAGGAGCTCACCCAGCACCAAAAGGATTCTGTTGATGCTTGTGGCAAGAACTCCTCTCAACTGGCCAAGCCCAAGACATCAGACACAAAGACATAGCTCAACTGTGTGTTCTGCAACTACCCGTAGGGTTGCACCTTGTGTCATTTATAGCTCCACGTTGTCTTGGTGGAGAGTCCCACATTGTCTTGGTGGAGAGTCCCATATGTGGTTGTTGGACAGATCCCTCCCACTCACCGTTGTTGTTGGTGGAACATTTCTATTGCTTTCCTCAACACACCCTTCACGCCATGGCTCCATTGGTTTACCCACGCCAGGTACGTCGCATCAGGTTACATGCTGAGATATCTCGACAAACCCCCTGAATATTCGGAGAATAAGGCGTTACGTTTATTCTTTGCATAATCAGCATGGCCACCCCCAGCTAGCGCCGAAATTGCAGCCTCTGGATCCGCAGCATGGTATGAAGCAAAACCGTTGGGATGCGTTCATGCCGACCCATTGGGCACGCTATGCTATGACCAGCAGAGGTAAATGGCCGCACATACTAATGCTAGCGTAACCTCTGGAGTCATCATCAGTGTAGTGCACAACTACTATACTACGATCATGTATTGTGCATGCTTGGAAAAATTCACAGGTGCCACTGCTGACTCTTGCATTCTCAATCGTTAGTAATGCAGCGGATATCAAAATTATAGGTTTGTGGAATTAAAGGAACAATCTTTTGTTGTCATACTGATGACTAACTTGATCACCAATTGCACTGCCATGACGGCGGGTGACGGCTGCACGGATGCTGACCGTGCTGTGTGCTGCACTACACAGGGCACAACTCACACAACACGCAGGGGGGAAATTGGCTTGCGCGCCGGGAGGGGGAGGTCGTTTGAGTGCCTTTTTGGGGGGGGGGGGGGGCGGTCCTGCAGTACCCCAACATCGTTGGCTCAAAATGATCTCCCACGATGCGCTGATCATTTTGACGTATGTATCAGGGGGCGGGTTTGAAAAAATCTTTGAGCCTGTCATGAGAGCCCCTTTTCGAGCCGCCTCCCCCCCCCTCTTTCTTCCAAGGGCTCGTGGGGGCACACGAACATTGAACGGTTCATAAAGACTGTAATGCACTTGCACTGTGCCGGCGGTGCGTACCGCTGCTGCTCCTGCTTGCTGGGATCCCAGGCGGCCCTTGAAACCTGCGACGACATGAGACCCCATCCTGGGAACGTCCAGCTCAGCTTTCTTATGGAAATAAGGGGAAGCAGAAACGGGGGGGGGCACGGATGCATTGGAAGGTAAGGGGGCCTCTAATGGGGTCTCAGAAGCGGTTGGGTCGGTTGGAGGGAGTTGCCAACGCGGATGGGGTCGGTTACTGTCGGTTACCAAATGCCGCTAAACCTGGCACTTGCCGTCGCCCCAGCTCAACACCCACCAGAACGCGTGCAAATACATGTGAGCATCTCGTACGCATGGACCCTGGGAATGAGGCGGGCCTCGTTGACTACGCTCGGGCACAGACGTGGGCATGGGCACAGCAAGGCACAGTGATGCCCTCTGCTTGTGTGACAGCAATCATCTGTGCCGCCAACAAGAGAGTGTCTGGCAATGCGTGTGTCGCATATCCTGCGGGAGCCACCAATGCAGCAGAGTTTCAGTGACGCAACTATAGGGTTTGGATGAACAACCTGCAGTCTCAGGGAGTGGACGTCCGAAGCAAGCATCAACCAAAACCCTTCACAAATGATCCTACCAAGCTTCTGCGATGCCCTTATCAAAGCATCCTGTTGGTCTGTCTGTGTTCCATGTTCACACACTTAATTCTTTATAACACTGTTTCCGACATTTCTGCACCAATCATGGTACAATTATTGCTGGTTGTATTCAATACTCTTTGCATCACCAGCTGCCCCAGCTGCTCTGCGCGTCGTACTAATGTATTTGAGATTTATATATATATATATATATATATATATATATATATACATATATATATATGTATATGTATATGTATATCTATATGTATATGTAAAAGCAGCTGGCCCCAGCTGCTTTCAAATGTTTCAAATGTGCGTATTTATTGCTGCCTGTGTTGAAGCCGATGTGGGTGTTTGCCTTTTGTTTCTGCCATCTGCCATCTCTTCTAGACATTCAACAAGACAAAGAAAGGTGTGTATACCAATTGGTACCTTCCACATTGAGTTCTGTGCCACATGTCAGGCAGGGGGCGGGATTCTTGCATCTGCCTTGCTCCATGTATAGGGGCCCGACATGTCCAACGAATGACGACCCCCAAGTAACCAGAACCCCCCCCATTTTGGCAATTCGCCATGCCCTCCACACAAAACTGGTCAGAGCCCCACACACCCAAAATTCAGAAACTGCATTGTGGACTCCCTGTAACGCAAACAATTTTTTTTTGAGTCCTCTAATTTGAGTCCTCAAATTTGATCCATTTTCACCCTTCAAATGCAGCTGGGGGGGCTGCAGCTAGTCTGACAGCTATGCTCCTGAAAAGGTGGGCAATTGGCTTGGCCTAAGGTCAATACTGAAACAAAAAACTCCATACTATGTGGACTTGTCCCCTTTTCGGTGCTCCTCCTGATGAGTGGTGATTAGAGGCACTTTGCCACCAAGCCCTCAATGGGTTAACAAGCATGGTGAAAAGAGGGTCTTCCCGTGAATGCACCCCCCCATCCCCCCCGAACCTGGTGTCCGCTTACTGGTCCTGTTGGGTGATATGACATCGACACGACGTCAAAAATGGCCCCTGAAACCAACCCAATACGACACAATACCTGGAGGAGAGGGCCTGGGGCTTGGGCCAGCACTTGGGGATGGTGATGGGCTGGGACTGGGAGATGGTGACGGGCTAGAACTGGAAGAGGGTGATGGTGATGGACTGGTACTTGGAGATGATAATGGGCTGGGAGAGGCTGAAATGACAGCGGATGAAATCAAAGGGTAACCAGAGAACACATCAGATGCACTCAAAAGGTAACCAGAGAAATCAAAAAGTAAGCAGAGAGCACACGAGATGCACCATCTTGACATGCCCACGAAATATACGGGCGTCACTAAACAGTTATCAACCAAACCCAGCCTGATCGACCATGTCAGCCCCAGCTGTGTGACACCGCCGACATTACAATGTCAAAATTGGTTGCCCCCCCCTCCGCTGCTCCAGACAGGGGGGGGGGGGGTTGACTAACTTTGGACCCTCCTATTGGAAACAACTCTCTCCTATCAGAAACCAACTCCCTCCTACCGGCGTTGATATTCCGTGTCTAGGAATCCTGAATCTGCAAATTCTGGCGCGACAAAACTTGTGCCATTTCTTTGAGGCGAGAACAAATTAAAAAGTTGCTCATGAGAAAATAGTGGACGGTCAATGTATTTCCTGGTGGACTTTGGATAGTTGCTGTTAGTTCCTAGTTGACTCTGGATGGTTGCTGTTATATCCTGGTGGACTCTGGATGGTTGCAATCATTACCTGGTGGACTGTGGATGGTTGCAGTTATTACTTGGTGGACTCTGCATGGTTGTAGTCATTCCCGGTGATTTTTTGGTTTCAGCATAACATAAGCAACACAAATCGAAATCATGCAATAGCAAACATTCGAAGTGCTTCAACAAATCGACGATGTTTATGTAACGACCATTGTGTGTGCAGAACCAGGGACCCAAGGGTAGGTGGGCGGGCAATGGCCCAAGGGTGGGTGGGCGGGCAATGGATGTAAACAAAGAAAATTCAAATATAAAATTTGAATCCGTCAAAGAGATGATCACAAATAGGGCTGCTCATGAAACAGCCCTTTCAGCAAAGCATGAAAGGTTGGTTTTAGCAACACACATAAGCAACACAAATCGAAATCATGCAATAGCAAACATTTCAAGTGCTCACCCTGTTATGTCTCTGCACTCAACAGTATCGGCCCTGAAAATTCAGTCTAGCACACCAAACACACAAAACATGGCGAACCATCTAAGCAGTAACAAAAGACACTCCTTTATAATCCATCACAGACATATTTTGAACCAGGATGTCCCACCTGTGAGACGCCACCTCGAAAGCAATGCCCTACTAACTCGCAGAAAAATAAGGGACCCTAGAAAGCGGGTCTACCGGCTGATACGCACTCGGAACCCATATTGAGTGTAAAATGAGACCCGAATACCGTAAATGTAAGATCATCGCTTTCAGCACCCTATTATGCCTCCAAAAATGCGCCTTGGACTTCAAATTTACCGTGGCGCAAATAGCTTGCATATTATCCTGTAACATCACCACATGTGGCAATCTCCTCCGGACAGCACTGTTAATTAACATGCAGACCCCATATAGCTCCGCCACCTGCTCAGTATTCACCCATCACGGAGAAACCAAGACCTGACCCCACTTGCAGGATCAAACAGGCGATATCTCTTTAGACCTGTCACATCACAGAACTCAGCAGCATCAACCGCTATCCATTTGAAAAATTTCCTATCGCTCACCAAATATTTTGGCACTTGGAATGGGGGCTAGGCAATAAAGGCCGCTGTAGCTCGCCGGATCCAGAGACGAGTTGTCAAACCTCCCCAAAACAGAGCACAATACCCCCCCCCCCCATCCCGGGAGAGGCAGGTGGCCAGTTGCCGGCGTACCCAGCTAGCCAATGAGACCTACAATGCGCATGAGAGTCTTGGCACAAACATATGATCCCTGGGTCACCATCAGACGAGCAACTAACCTGGCAATCACTGAGGTGGCATTAGCAATAGAAAATCCACCTCCTTACCCAACCACTTAACAAAATCCGTCGGCTCAAGTACACTCTTGTCGGAAACCCTATCTCCCTTGGCTATCATCATTTTACTCACTCACTGAATGCACTGACGAAGCTAATCACAGGAATTCTCTACCACCACCCAAATCATCCAGATAATGATCACAATTCAGCCTGTAATTATCCTGAAAAACTAGGGGGGTGGCATTCCACCAAAAGCCTCACCGATATGTTTGGCAACAACCCGCTAATAGATCGGGGGCGAACATTTTTCAGATGTCTTCGGTATAAGAGAAACAGGCACACCGGGTTGCACCCCCCCCCCCCCGCCCCCGGCATATGAGGTGAAATAATGACATGGAGATGACCCTGCTGCACCAAGGCCCTAGTCATAGCCTTCACCTCTAGAGAAAGTCTAGCCGGGGGTATTTGGACCGAACTCATAGCACGCAGGGAGTCCGGGTGCACCAGATCACTCCATATATCCGACGGAATCTGCACACTACCTGCCGCCCCTAAACCGTTCTTAGCCAAAGACACACGCTGTCTACCAGCAACCAACTCCTAGGATTCGGAATCGTGACCCTCCCTCGGCTTCCAACTAGTCGGATACAACACAATCCGCCTCCTTGATGTTATCCACGGCGGAAAATAGGGCGTGCACCACGTCAACAGATTTAGGCTTAGGTCCTACCAATAAACTGCAAATCACCTACAACATACCCCACAGGGGGACCCAAAATGCCGTAAACGAAATGGACGGGGGTGAACCCTCTTGGCCTTACGCCACAGAGTCGGCCTGCAAAGTCGCCGCAGCCGCAGAGACACAGGGTAGGGCCTGACAAACTCATGGCCATCAAAATCATGCAATCCCCCCCCCCCCCTTGGGCAGCCCTTCGGGCTTTGGCTGCTAGGTCTTGGATCCCGGAGTCCAGGGACGTCTTGACCGTCCCACCAAATCCTTGTCCCACCCGGACTGTGACCTTGGACTTCTTGACATGACGCTAGGGGGTAGCTGGCGATGCAGCTGGTCTTGGGACCACAGGACATCCCTGCCCCCCCCCCCCCCTTGACAAACTAGACTTGCCTGCTCTAGGTCGCCATGTGTCCGCAACCACAAGCCTGACTCATTTCACCTGTGGAGGAGGGGAGGGTTCGGGGATACTGTCCGGCCCATTGACCAAACCGCGATCTGGGTTTGGCTCATCGGACCCGTCTGACTCCCATGTATCTCTATTGGACAAGACATATGCGGGCCGCAGGGCACAGGACAAACGGGTTCGCTGTTCGAAATGCCAACCGCCGTATGCAGGGTTTGTCACTGATTCGTACTTTTGAGAAAAACCGTCATTCGTACATATTTGTACATTTTCATACATATTCGTACATTTTCGTACATTTTCGTACTGGAAAAAAAGCCAAGTCCAGGTGACCTGCAAAGCCCAAAATCGTTCCTTGGCACGCAAACAGAACACTCAACGGCACACAGGCATGGTCTGGCACCCGTTTGGTAATTCACAACTGCAAGTGCTTGCGTCTATTCCTTGGTGAACCTTTCCTCCACATCACCATTCAAGGCGCCACGGGCTCGCCAGAACGTATCAATATGATGATGACTGTGAACCCTGTGTCTCTCTAACTGTGTATACCTGTGCCACTCTGAGGCCAACAGTGCATTGACCTTTTCTTTCCTCTGTTTCATGTCATCATCATCATCAGGGTTGGGTTCCATGCTCAGTAAATCTGACACAGAAGACCATGGTGCCTCCATGTCTCGAATATTGCGGGGATCAAACACCTTGAGACGCCGATAAAACTTCACGGCTGGTGCAGGGTTGTCAATATATTGTTGCATCTTGGCCAGACCAGCCGTATAGGCTGCCTTGAAACGTGCCCGAACAACGTCAAGAAATTTCGTAAGGGTTAAGGCCTCCTCCACACGGGGATGGTACCTCCCAGATTCTACTGTGGTTTGTATGCTTGCATGCAATTCATCAATGCGATCAGCGAATATAACAACAACACCCCCCCCCCCGTGACAGATTCAGGACACTGGCCAACAGATTAGTCTCCTCGATCATGAAAATCATGGAAGCAACCAAAGCTCGAGGTGACTTCTGCATTCGTTCAATCATTTCCTGTATGTTCCGGGGCACCTTGTCTACAGCGTAATGCCCCTTCTCTAAAATCAGTTGCTGTGGTCTCCGCGATGCTTTTGTCGGTTCCGTTCCTTGTTGCAAATCCTTGGAAGGGAACTCATCAGTGGTACTAGTCATGAGTGTTACACAAGGACTGCACAATAGACAGGGGGCTGAAGATGTTCTTTATATCAGCCTGCTTTGCATGCCGGAGACCTACAAAGAACATAGTGTCCATTGACACCGTGCTCACTGACTCTTCATGGCTAAGGTCATGGTGTTGGTTGAAACATACAACAGGGTATAGTCAAACGCACCCCCGCCCTTCTCATCAGGTGTCCCAGAATCCCAAAAACCAAGAAACCAGAGGGCACTGAAAACCCCAATGAACACCCCGCAAAACCCCAGTGAGTCGGCAGTTCAAATCGGCAAAATCGTCATATCCATCATTCCCACCTAGCCCAAGAAATAAGTTCCTACATGGTGGCACCGTTGTAGATGAGGATCGTGGCACCCAAGTAGCGCCATGCATGCCACGTGAGGTGCCGATATTCTGTGTGAGCCAAGAGCCGGACCATGGATGCTTGAATTGCTTTGGTTCCGCCCTTGACAATATTCTGGCATGGCCTCCTCCCGAGTCGTAGAGTTGTTGCCTTGATAAATCTGAGGAGCCTCCGAATACAAGAGCCGGCGGGTCGAGAGATCCATCGTTGGCGGGTTTTGCTGTCGAAGATTGAAACAGCTCCCTCAGCTTGGTTGGACCCGCATTGACGCCGTCTCCCCAATTGGTTACAAAATCCCACCGCCGAAGTTGCCAGGGCTACAACCAAGACAACTTCATCTCCCTCGGCGTTTTGAGCCATAGACCACAGCGCAGAGAGTGAGCCCCATCCTCGCGCTGAGAGGTGCGACACCTCATCCTTGGCCCTAACAATACGCCAAATGGATTTGGGCACAAAGACAAGAGCGATCTCGGTTTCTTCAAGGAGGCAACATGCCGAAATGGCCTATGGCATGTCCAACGATGTTTGCAGGTTGCGGTACAACGCCAATAAGTAGTCCTTGAGGACTTACTTGTATGGGCGATGCGGACGGCGTCCGCAGGTGTCTCTACCGTAGAAGGTTGAGGTGTTGTTCATAGGCGTCAACTGTCAACGTAGCCCAAGACTAGATGAAGAGGAACTCGCAATACATGTCCTCCGAGTCCTCCCTGTATATGTGGAACTTGTCGAACCATCCGGCAAACAAGGGCTCCCCCGCCGTCCTCTGGGCCACGTCTGCCCCTCCCAGTTGGCCCCCTTCGGGCGGGACCTATCATTTAGACCTCTTGCATAACCATTTCCAATGGCGTCCATTGCAACGGTCACACTCACCAGGCGGACGCCCGCCCACCTTGAACTCACGACTTGCTGCCGTCACCATGTATTCAATGCCATCTCGCAAGCAGAACGTATACTTACCCCTTCAAAAAAATTCTTGCTCAGAGGAACCACCAGATGACGATCTCAAACCCGCAAACGGACCCGGTGATCAGCGACGACAAGACGATGTTCTTGCCCGGGACGACCGTTTAGATTTCCTCGATCATTTATTCCAGGACAACTAGGATGGAGATCCCCTGTAACGTTGGCACTTTTTGGCATATGCCCTATGAGATGTCGTCGGCAACCTCCAGAGATCAGCCATAGGAACTGTGGTCATCCAAAATATCAGCCTCAACCGACCCCTTGATCAGCCCAGCAAGATCATGCATTCACTCCGCCACCCCAGACTCTTCCAAGAATTCCTCAATGACCTCCATAGTGATCGGACAATCCTTGTAGTGGACGGACTTCTGCTTGGGAAGACTTCTTGGACCCCTTTTTGATCTCCTATTGAAGAGACGACAACTCATGCATAGCCCCTTGCGGGGCGCTGCTAGGCACTGTAGCATCCGCATTCTGAATAAATTGGGTCTCGTGTGGATCATAGACATATCTGCTAACATCCTCCCAAGCCACAACCAAATCAAGCACTGTATCTGGGGTAATGTTGCCATACGGTCCGTGAAATTTGGGACATGCCGCCCCACCTGCTAACACTTGACCGTTAGCTCCGCCACCTGTCTCGCCAGATGATCGCCAGGCACACGCTGTGCCCACACCGGGAACCCGTTGTCCACAAAGGCCTTCAAGATGGCGGCCTCAGGCTCCACCCCCTCAGCTGGCTGCTTGTTACCATTTGTACCAGTGCTTGGTGCACTCATGACGATGGATGTAAACAAAAAAAAATCAAGTACAAAATTTGAATCTGTCAAAGAGATGATCACAAATAGGGCTACTCATGAAACAACCCTTTCATGAGCATGAGATGTCGGTTTTTGGGAACATGCGCGACTTCCATGGGAAACTAATCATCATTAAACAAATCCTCTGGCATGGTACATGTCAGCAAAGGCACAGCCTAACGTATACCCGTGCAAATCCAAAAAAAAACAAATTGCTTACAAAAAATTTTGCACAGAATTTGTGACACAGAAATTCTACCCTGTATATTTTGCCCCCCCCCCCCCCCAAGTATTGCAAATCAACCCCATCCTGTTGCAAATCAACTCCCTCCTGTTGGGCATCGACTTCCACCTATTGAAAATCAACCCCCAGGCAGCATTGGTCAAATGATCAAATTTAACGCAGTTGATAAGTGGAGTTTAGGCCCACACCGAACTCCAACCTGCTTTTCAAATCCCTGCTTTTTGGACTCCAAAAGCCAATCCAAAGCCCATGAGGGCCCCCAAAGCCCACAAAGTGCGTTTTTGACACCCTCCATGTGGTATTAAACTCCAACCATGTGTTATTTGAACCCCTCCATGTGATTTTACACTCCCTTCATTACCTCTCTCCTATTGCAAATCAAGTCCCTCTGTACTCTGAGCATTTATTGGTTCATGGAGAGCGGGTGCAAAGTAGCTACCTGCAGAGTACAACTGCACATATACTGTTGTAGTTGCATATTCATAGTATCCATTTCCAGTTGGACTGCAGCTGCTGCCAAGCGTGGCCGAGGTGCACATCTGCAAACCATACTTCATCGAGCTGATATCAGTGAAATAATTCTGCCTCTTTGCACATATTTGCTCGTTGCTGCATCCCATAATAAAGCTGTAGTCACTGCCTGTGCCAGTGCATCCACCATTTTCATTATGTGCCCAGGGGAACTCAGTGAGAGAAAGGGCAAAGGTCCTGCAATTTCCAGTCCATAATCTGTCAACTGAGGGCAGCAATAACACAGGCGCACTCATGAAGTTCTGGGTTCCTGAATTAACGAAGACCAGTGCAGCACCCACAGTAGCCATGGCTTGCCGTAATGCGAGCCAGTTGACATCTGACAATACTTTCCCAGTGTCACTTGGGTGCACGGCACCTGTTGTTTCTGTGGCCTTTGCTGTGTTTGACTTCACAGCGATGAGCGTCCACCCGGTGCCGTCTAGGCCAGTCATATCACAGTACACAGTCACACCATTAGCAAGTGTGTATTGTCCATTTGCAGCAGCTGAATCCCTCGATTTAATGTCCTTGCAATCTTGGCCAACTAAAAGCAAATGAGAGAGGCGGGTGTGTGGGATGACAAGCAAGCGAGATGCAGGGGATCTCTGCTCCAGTGAAGAGCGTATGCCGTTTGCCAGTCTTGATGCAAAATTACAGTCCGTTTCCGACCATTTGGTGCAAAAAAAAAATTGACCACATGCACAGAATGGGGGAAATGGAAAAATGCTGGGAAAATGGGGGGAAATGGGGGGGAATGGAACCGCAAGCATGAGTGCAACTGTTACACTGTTAATTTACACTGGACCATACAACACATTTTTTTTAACACAGCGGCCAAACGCCGCTGTGTCCAATGTTTGGTCTCCCATTATGTGGTGGAGTCCAATGTAGTCCACCATCATGGACATTGTGCCAAAAGCAGCCGACGTTCCATCCCTGCCAACCCTCTTTCTTCTCGTAACGGATGTTTCCATCACCCATCAGCAGCTCCAGCCTCTCTGCACTCTGCCTTGGTCTTGATGTGTGCCCCACAAAAGCTGCCTTTGCTGAGCTGCGAGTATGTACCTGTCGTGGAGTTAAGGCAAAACAAATGTGCTCAGCACAAAATAAGCTAGTTGCTACTGGAATTCCAAAAAGGGACACTGATAACAGCAACAATTAGGAGTGTACTTTGAAGTGTCGAGGGCAGTTTGCCTTCAAAGACTGACTGCGTGTGCCAAGGCTGGGGCCGCTGAACTTGCATGCGGTCTGTTATGAGGCTTTGCTTACTCGCTGCAAAGCAATAATATGCGTTGAGACATAATCAATCAAGCAAATCCTAACATTGATAACGGGTTTGTATGGTTACATTTACGTCGGGGTGTTTCGGCACATGTACCGCCAAGACAGGCAGGCAGCTATACAGCAGGAGAAAATGATTTTTTTCCTTGACCACCAGAACCAATAACGGAGGGGAGCATTAGGTCGGACCCTTGGCCAGACAAATTGATTATTGCTGGCCAACTGATCCGTTTGGAGTATTCTCGGTGACCAATAAACTTGCAAGAGTTGCATCCCCAGTGCCCTTCAACATCTCTCCAGGTCATTCATTATATGCCAACGCAGAGCAAATTGGCACTTTTTCAGGGGGTTTTCAAGCTTTGGTCCAATGCACCAAAATTTCGTTCCCGGGAATGGGAGGATATGTGTGAAAAAGGTGTTTCAAGAATGTATGGGTGGGTGGGTGGGTGGGGGGTAAGTGGTCACATTTTTGAGCTGCAAACTGGAGGATACACACAAAACATGCACTGCACATTTCGAACAAGGTGATTCCGAATCGTTGTCATTGGAGTCGCCTTTTTCAGGTGTACCTCTGGCGATTTGCATGCGTAACCTTCTGCTCCAAACCAACATCAATGCATGTTGCCAGAAATTCATGATGGGAAGCCTTGCTGGGGTGCTCTTTACAATCCCAAAAGTGGGCGGCAAAAGCAGCGGCCTCGGCAGAGGACAGATTCTGGTGTTCCTTGTGGATGCATGCAGGTTGTTGCGAACCTGCTGTGCAAGGCTTTTGGGCCTTCGGATTAGACTCCTCCCAACTCACCCTCACGTTGCTGACAACCCCAGAGCGCGCTCTTTTGCGCACCAAAAGATTCTGTGGTGCAGCAACAGCAGGTGGCATGAATTTGTATGTGCATGCCTTGCAATACAGCACATCCAGTGTGCGTCAAGCGACCCCGCAATAAACCCCCTCCCCCTGGGGATGTTCAATTGTTAAAGAAAACACTGACCTCAAACATAGGCAGCACCGCTTTCGTGGATCCTACACCACCCAACCCACGCCAAAATGCCACGCCCTGCAACCAAGCCCACAAACGACCGCCTCCGTTGGGGGTGGGGTGCTCGAATCTGCCCGGGCCTCATTCTCAACGGCATCAACGGCATCATTCGTCAGTGAATTCTCCCTCACTGGCACCATGCTGCTTACTAGCACTCACACGCATCGGGGAAGGGACTGGCGGCTCCCAGAAAGATGATTGGGACAGGCCGATTGGATTCAAATGCCTACACAGTTCAGTCAAAGACAGCTTTGCGACGGGAGGCTGGGACGTGCCCGACAGCGAAACAAATCATGCAACCTGCTAGTGGAGACGTTACGATGTGGAATGAACGAATGATGATTGGGCCAGAGTGGCAATACATGGCTCGGACCCGGGCACATTTAGGCAAACCAAGAGCAGCCCCCTCTAGATGTGTCCTTTGGCGCTACAGTGCTTGCTCCACCAATGCCTTGCAGTAGGCCCTAGGTGGTTGTGTGCTTTTAGTGCTTGCTCCACCAATGCCTTGCAGTGGGCCCTCGGTGGTTATGTGCTTACATTGCTTGCTCCACCAAGGCCTTGCAGTGGGCGGTTATGTGCTTACAATGCTTGCTCCACTAAGGCCCTACAATGGGCCTTGGGTGGTTCTGTGCTTTTAGTGCTTGCTCCACCAATGCCTTGCAGTGGGCCCTCGGTGATTATGTTCTTACATTGCTTGCTCCACCAAGGCCTTGCAGTGGGCGGTTATGTGCTTACAATGCTTGCTCCACTAAGGCCCTACAATGGGCCTTGGGTGGTTCTGTGCTTTTAGTGCTTGCTCCACCAATGCCTTGCATTGGGCCCTCGATGGTTATGTTCTTACAGTGCTTGCTCCGCCAAGGCCTTGTAGTGAGCGGTTATGGGTTACAATGCTTGCTCCACCATGGCCCTACATTGGGCCTTGAATGGTTATGTGCTCGCAGTAATCGCTCCACCAAGGCCTTGTAGTGGGCCCTAGGTGATTACGTTCTTACATTGCTTGCTCCACCAAGGCCTTGCAAAAGGCCCTAGGTTCTTATGTTCTTAAAATGCTTGCACCACCAAAGCCTTGCAATGAGTGGCATTGTTCTTTGCCCCTTTTGCTGTGCAAACGAGAACTTTCATAGCTGTCAAATGGGCCGTGGTCCCGAAGAAATCAGGATGGAGGCTTCAAAACACATCCTTTTGCATCCTACCTGACATACACTTTCCCGTCATACCAAGTGCAACCTCTCTGAGGAGGGAACCACATGTCAGCAAGGCGGCCCTAAACGCCGTGGTAACAAAAACCACTAAAATTGCACTATTTGCAGTGTAAGCGAGGGTTTTGCGGCTTCCACATGGGCCCTAGCCACGAATAGATCGGGCTAGAGGCTTCAAAACACATGCTTTTGCATCCTACAATGCATATACTGGCACAACAAGCCCGATCCACGGGGGTCACTCCCGCGTAGGACCCTGGCCTGTTTCCCCAGTCTTCCCCGATAAGGAAATATAGATCACAGCAGCACTCACAGTTCATTGATGTGTACACACCCAACGGAATCGGAACAGTGCCAAAGGGTGATGCCTTTTCGTCATATGAGTCCATGCCAATGCGCATGCTGCCCACCATGGACATCCTAGTCAGCCCCACCTCTGCTCAAACGACACTGGTTGGCATGCACCGCTGCTGTCTTTATCTGTGTCTTTTCTTGCAGCCTGAGGTAAGGCAATGTGCAGTTCAGCATTGGATGTGCCTACCCGTGGAAGATGCACACAAAAAATGAATGCGCGCCACCCAGTCCAGCTTCAGTAGACGTGGCGCTGATGACACAACCCACACCACTACAATGCCATGCAGTTTGGATGGGGAACTACAACCCACAGCTGAACTACAGCAAAGACACAGATCTGCAAACACTTGACCACCCGCATACCATTGCAGGTGACTCCGTCGCCAGAATATCCAGTTTTGCATTTGCATGTGCGAGAGCCCACAGTGTTGGTGCACACGGCATGGACGCTGCAGCCGCCATTGTTGGTCGCACACTCGTCAACATCTAAAATGCACAGCAGCAAGTGCATACCACAGCCTCTTACACCACCAAACAGGTACTGTGCACCATGGTATCCAGCGCAAGCAACCAACACGTACAGCCCAATGCGTTTATTAGATTAGGTTTGCTGCAGGTTTGCTGCGTTGATCCCTCTGGTTTTGGTTTCAGTGCATTTGTAAAGCCGCACTCAATACACCGAAATGTCCCTGAAAACTAACTTGGGCATCAGTACAGCATGACCACCGGGAGTCTCTCACAGTCAGGGCTGGTACCCATAGCACGTACTACCCCCAAGGCCCATGTACTGCTGAGAGGTGTTGCTGCCAAATCCATGCGAACACTTGGATCATCTGAAAAAGCTTTTGACAGATTCAATGAGAGAGCTGAAATGACTCGGGAGCACGTTGTGTGATAAGAACCACCTTTTAACACCATGACCACCCACCCTTGGCCCATGTGCGCTTCGGCTAATTCCGGTCCTCCTGCCCTTTCCCATTAGAATGCTAGGCCGAGCACCACACAGCGCCCTGGGGTCACGCAGTCACAGGCCCCGAAACCGGCGTCTTCATGTCCACAAATGGGCGAGGTCGAAAATGGCTGTTTGCAAGAATGAACTGGGACAGATCCTGAAGCCCGGGAGCACCAGCAGGTGGTAGAGCTCCAGGCCTCGGTCCAGGGGCTCCAATCGCCAGTCCAGTTGGGATCCAAATCGGTCACAAAGTGATAACAAAGTGGCCCCGGCCCAGTTCCCGAACGTGCGGACGAGTAGCCCCATAAAGACCGAGCAAAAGGTGCTCAGAGCGGTAGCCCGCACCTTGCGAGGCACTCGCCACGGCTCAGTCGCCACCGCCTGGAGCGCACCTAAAGACTCGAGGACATCCACAGGCGCCCCGGTTCATTCTTAAAAACTTGAAACCAGTGCGTACAACCGGAAGTGTTCACTGGCGTACCTACTCCGCCTTTATGGCATACCCCCCCCCACCCGGGAGTTGAAAACCCCGCACCCCCTGGATGTCTATGTGATCAAGCGACAATCAAATCAACCAACAGCGCCCAGCGCGTCACCAACTGCGGTTGGCCAGTTACTGACTGACAGCAGTTGTCGGTTAAGCACCAGCACACAGAACAATAAAGATATGGGATGTGAGAGCTTCGGAAATGCTGTGTACAGCTTTGTCTTAAATCATACATGACGGGATGAACATGCAAGGGGCATACCGGCAGGTACGCACTGATCTCGACTTGTTGGCTGCGATAGAAGACACAGCTGGCATTCAACACTCAGGCCACCCGCTTCCTGCTCGACACATTGATCATTGGAACACTGCAAGAGCCTGCTCAGCGCGGGAACATCAGCCGTGCTGCAATCCGTCCCATGGCCACTGTCAATGCACTTCTGGGGCTGTTGCATGTTCGCAGTCAAACAATCTGAACAGGGCTTGTGCAGTTTCTGGGTCACAAAGAGCAGACAAAATTGAGAATCCCCGCAAGAGATGGCCTCAGGCAGATGCACCAAATCAGCAGATGTACAGTCTGCTGATGGTCCACAGGGACTGCAGCTTCCACCACAATCTGTGTCCGTTTCGTCTCCGTTGAGCTTCCCGTCCGAACATGTTGATGCAGCACCTGCAAATGATACGTACTGAGATGTGCGTAGGTGTACGCGTGCGGACGAGGCCCGACTCTTCAATTCTTGCTGCTAGAATCAACATCCCATACCCCTACATATCAGCCTGACCATGCGATGAATGGTCTTTTGTCCCGCCGACAGCACACTGATACGCAGCTTCCTGTCCAAATAGGGTCAGCAATTTGGGGGGGGGCAGACCAATATGAGCTGGCGTAGCCTGCTCACTGTATGGTACTCGAGAAAATCTCTCGGAATCAGAAATCAGAGCTGTCCAGTTCTACGATGATCCCACACATGACTGGTCAGCAAATGTGTGAAGCAATGTGGGGAGCCCAGTTCTCAACTGGACCCTCGCCGGCGACGATGGCATGCACGGACGATCCTAAGGCGGAGAACATGGCTAACACCATCCATGAACCATCCCTGCAGCTACAAAAAAGGGCATGAAAATACACATCTTTTGAAAGAGTGGTAGGTTAATGAATCTCCTTCACCTTGGCCTGTTCGGAAGGTGGCACACACAAGTCGAGGGGTGACACACACAATTCAGGTGGTGACACACACGATTCAGGTGGTGAGACACACAAAATTCAGGGGGCAAAACACACAAGTCGGGGGGCAACACACACAAGTCAGGGGCTGACACAAACAAGTCGGGGGGTGATACACACAAGTCGGGGGGTAACACGCACAACACTGGAGGTACCACACAGAAATCGGGGGGCAGCAGAGACAAATCCGGGGGTGACACACACGACTCAGGCCTCAGACCTCAAGTACATGTGCCTGCCCATGGAAGATGCCGATAGCCCATAGCCATGCAAACACTTGACCACCCGCATACCATTGCAGGTGACTCCGTCGCCAGAATATCCAGTTTTGCATTTGCATGTGCGAGAGCCCACAGTGTTGGTGCACACGGCATGGACGCTGCAGCCGCCATTGTTGGTCGCACACTCGTCAACATCTAAAATGCACAGCAGCAAGTGCATACCACAGCCTCTTACACCACCAAACAGGTACTGTGCACCATGGTATCCAGCGCAAGCAACCAACACTGACAACCCAATGTGTTTTGGAAGAATAGATTAGGTTTGCTGCAGGTTTGCTGCGTTGATCCCTCTGGTTTTGGTTTCAGTGCATTTGTAAAGCCGCACTCAATACACCGAAATGTCCCTGAAAACTAACTTGGGCATCAGTACAGCATGACCACCAGGAGTCTCTCACAGTCAGGGCTGGTACCCATAGCACTTACTACCCCCAAGGCCCATGTACTGCTTAGAGGTGTTGCTGCCAAACCCATGCGAACACTTGGATCATCTGAAAAAACTTTTGACAGATTCAATGAGAGAGCTGAAATGACTCGGGAGCACGTTGTGTGATAAGAACGGCGTTTTCACATCATGACCACCTACCCTTGCCCCGTTCGCGACCTGAAAGGGGGCAGTGAGTTTATTTGATCGTCCTGGAGATCTGTTGGTGCCCCGCACCCCAACACCCACCCTCCATCCCCTACCCCCCGCCCCATCCCCACACAGGGGCTAAATGGTTGATATTGTGACAGTGGAAGGCCTGACAGTATGTGTGAGGACCTGTTTCAGGTTCTGTCCCAGTTCATTCTTGCACACGGCCATTTTTGACCTCCCCCACTTGTGGACACAAGGCTGGTTTTGGGGCCTGTGACTGCATGACCCGGGGGCGCTGTGTGGTGCTCGGCTTAGCATTCTAATGGGAATGGACAGGAGGACCCAATTAGCAACTGCCCCAAAACGGAATTGTAGATCACAGCAGCACTCACAGTTCATTGATGTGTACACACCCAACGGAATCGGAACAGTGCCAAAGGGTGATGCCTTTTCGTCATATGAGTCCATGCCAATGCGCATGCTGCCCACCATGGACATCCTAGTCAGCCCCACCTCTGCTCAAACGACACTGGTTGGCATGCACCGCTGCTGTCTTTATCTGTGTCTTTTCTTGCAGCCTGAGGTAAGGCAATGTGCAGTTCAGCATTGGATGTGCCTACCCGTGGAAGATGCACACAAAAAATGAATGCGCGCCACCCAGTCCAGCTACAGTAGACGTGGCGCTACTGACACAACCCACACCACTACAATGCCATGCAGTTTGGATAGGGAACTACAACCCACAGCTGAACTACAGCAAAGACACAGATCTGCAAACACTTGACCACCCGCATACCATTGCAGGTGACTCCGTCGCCAGAATATCCAGCTTTGCATTTGCATGTGCGAGAGCCCACAGTGTTGGTGCACACGGCATGGACGCTGCAGCCGCCATTGTTGGTCGCACACTCGTCAACATCTAAAATGCACAGCAGCAAGTGCATACCACAGCCTCTTACACCACCAAACAGGTACTGTGCACCATGGTATCCAGCGCAAGCAACCAACACTTACAACCCAATGCGTTTATTAGATTAGGTTTGCTGCAGGTTTGCTGCGCTGATCCCTCTGGTTTTGGTTTCAGTGCATTTGTAAAGCCGCACTCAATACACTGAAATGTCCCTGAAAACTAACTTGGGCATCATTACAGCATGACCACCAGGAGTCTCTCACAGTCAGGGCTGGTACCCATAGCACTTACTACCCCCAAGGCCCATGTACTGCTGAGAGGTGTTGCTGCCAAACCCATGCGAACACTTGGATCGTCTGAAAAACCTTTTGACAGATTCAATGAGAGAGCTGAAATGACTCGGGAGCACGTTGTGTGATAAGAACCGCATTTTCACATCATGACCACCTACCCTTGCCCCGTTCGCGACCTGAAAGGGGGCAGTGAGTTTATTTGATCGTCCTGGAGATCTGTTGGTGCCCCGCACCCCAACACCCACCCTCCATCCCCTACCCCCCGCCCCATCCCCACACAGGGGCTAAATGGTTGATATTGTGACAGTGGAAGGCCTGACAGTATGTGTGAGGACTTGTTTCAGGTTCTGTCCCAGTTCATTCTTGCACACGGCCATTTTTGACCTCCCCCACTTGTGGACACAAGGCTGGTTTTGGGGCCTGTGACTGCATGACCCGGGGGCGCTGTGTGGTGCTCGGCTTGGCATTCTAATGGGAATGGACAGGAGGACCCAATTAGCAACTGCCCCAAAACGGAATTGTAGATCACAGCAGCACTCACAGTTCATTGATGTGTACACACCCAACGGAATCGGAACAGTGCCAAGAGGTGATGCCTTTTCGTCATATGAGTCCATGCCAATGCGCATGCTGCCCACCATGGACATCCTAGTCAGCCCCACCTCTGCTCAAACGACACTGGTTGGCATGCACCGCTGCTGTCTTTATCTGTGTCTTTTCTTGCACCCTGAGGTAAGGCAATGTGCAGTTCAGCATTGGATGTGCCTACCCGTGGAAGATGCACACAAAAAATGAATGCGCGCCACCCAGTCCAGCTACAGTAGACGTGGCGCTGATGACACAACCCACACCACTACAATGCCATGCAGTTTGGATGGGGAACTACAACCCACAGCTGAACTACAGCAAAGACACAGATCTGCAAACACTTGACCACCCGCATACCATTGCAGGTGACTCCGTCGCCAGAATATCCAGCTTTGCATTTGCATGTGCGAGAGCCCACAGTGTTGGTGCACACGGCATGGACGCTGCAGCCGCCATTGTTGGTCGCACACTCGTCAACATCTAAAATGCACAGCAGCAAGTGCATACCACACCCTCTTACACCACCAAACAGGTACTGTGCACCATGGTATCCAGCGCAAGCAACCAACACTTACAGCCCAATGCGTTTATTAGATTAGGTTTGCTGCAGGTTTGCTGCGCTGATCCCTCTGGTTTTGGTTTCAGTGCATTTGTAAAGCCGCACTCAATACACTGAAATGTCCCTGAAAACTAACTTGGGCATCATTACAGCATGACCACCGGGAGTCTCTCACAGTCAGGGCTGGTACCCATAGCACTTACTACCCCCAAGGCCCATGTACTGCTGAGAGGTGTTGCTGCCAAACCCATGCGAACACTTGGATCATCTGAAAAAGCTTTTGACAGATTCAATGAGAGAGCTGAAATGACTCGGGAGCACGTTGTGTGATAAGAACCGCATTTTCACATCATGACCACCTACCCTTGCCCCGTTCGCGACCCGAAAGGGGGCAGTGAGTTTATTTGATCGTCCTGGAGATCTGTTGGTGCCCCGCACCCCAACACCCACCCTCCATCCCCTACCCCCCGCCCCATCCCCACACAGGGGCTAAATGGTTGATATTGTGACAGTGGAAGGCCTGACAGTATGTGTGAGGACTTGTTTCAGGTTCTGTCCCAGTTCATTCTTGCACACGGCCATTTTTGACCTCCCCCACTTGTGGACACAAGGCTGGTTTTGGGGCCTGTGACTGCATGACCCGGGGGCGCTGTGTGGTGCTCGGCTTGGCATTCTAATGGGAATGGACAGGAGGACCCAATTAGCAACTGCCCCAAAACGGAATTGTAGATCACAGCAGCACTCACAGTTCATTGATGTGTACACACCCAACGGAATCGGAACAGTGCCAAGAGGTGTTGCCTTTTCGTCATATGAGTCCATGCCAATGCGCATGCTGCCCACCATGGACATCCTAGTCAGCCCCACCTCTGCTCAAACGACACTGGTTGGCATGCACCGCTGCTGTCTTTATCTGTGTCTTTTCTTGCAGCCTGAGGTAAGGCAATCTGCAATTCAGCATTGGATGTGCCTACCCGTGGAAGATGCACACAAAAAATGAATGCGCGCCACCCAGTCCAGCTACAGTAGACGTGGCGCTGATGACACAACCCACACCACTACAATGCCATGCAGTTTGGATGGGGAACTACAACCCACAGCTGAACTACAGCAAAGACACAGATCTGCAAACACTTGACCACCCGCATACCATTGCAGGTGACTCCGTCGCCAGAATATCCAGCTTTGCATTTGCATGTGCGAGAGCCCACAGTGTTGGTGCACACGGCATGGACGCTGCAGCCGCCATTGTTGGTCGCACACTCGTCAACATCTAAAATGCACAGCAGCAAGTGCATACCACACCCTCTTACACCACCAAACAGGTACTGTGCACCATGGTATCCAGCGCAAGCAACCAACACTTACAGCCCAATGCGTTTATTAGATTAGGTTTGCTGCAGGTTTGCTGCGCTGATCCCTCTGGTTTTGGTTTCAGTGCATTTGTAAAGCCGCACTCAATACACTGAAATGTCCCTGAAAACTAACTTGGGCATCATTACAGCATGACCACCGGGAGTCTCTCACAGTCAGGGCTGGTACCCATAGCACTTACTACCCCCAAGGCCCATGTACTGCTGAGAGGTGTTGCTGCCAAACCCATGCGAACACTTGGATCATCTGAAAAACCTTTTGACAGATTCAATGAGAGAGCTGAAATGACTCGGGAGCACGTTGTGTGATAAGAACCGCATTTTCACATCATGACCACCTACCCTTGCCCCGTTCGCGACCTGAAAGGGGGCAGTGAGTTTATTTGATCGTCCTGGAGATCTGTTGGTGCCCCGCACCCCAACACCCACCCTCCATCCCCTACCCCCCGCCCCATCCCCACACAGGGGCTAAATGGTTGATATTGTGACAGTGGAAGGCCTGACAGTATGTGTGAGGACTTGTTTCAGGTTCTGTCCCAGTTCATTCTTGCACACGGCCATTTTTGACCTCCCCCACTTGTGGACACAAGGCTGGTTTTGGGGCCTGTGACTGCATGACCCGGGGGCGCTGTGTGGTGCTCGGCTTAGCATTCTAATGGGAATGGACAGGAGGACCCAATTAGCAACTGCCCCAAAACGGAATTGTAGATCACAGCAGCACTCACAGTTCATTGATGTGTACACACCCAACGGAATCGGAACAGTGCCAAAGGGTGATGCCTTTTCGTCATATGAGTTCATGCCAATGCGCATGCTGCCCACCATGGACATCCTAGTCAGCCCCACCTCTGCTCAAACGACACTGGTTGGCATGCACCGCTGCTGTCTTTATCTGTGTCTTTTCTTGCAGCCTGAGGTAAGGCAATGTGCAGTTCAGCATTGGATGTGCCTACCCGTGGAAGATGCACACAAAAAATGAATGCGCGCCACCCAGTCCAGCTACAGTAGACGTGGCGCTACTGACACAACCCACACCACTACAATGCCATGCAGTTTGGATGGGGAGCTACAACCCACAGCTGAACTACAGCAAAGACACAGATCTGCAAACACTTGACCACCCGCATACCATTGCAGGTGACTCCGTCGCCAGAATATCCAGCTTTGCATTTGCATGTGCGAGAGCCCACAGTGTTGGTGCACACGGCATGGACGCTGCAGCCGCCATTGTTGGTCGCACACTCGTCAACATCTAAAATGCACAGCAGCAAGTGCATACCACAGCCTCTTACACCACCAAACAGGTACTGTGCACCATGGTATCCAGCGCAAGCAACCAACACTTACAACCCAATGCGTTTTGGAAGAATAGATTAGGTTTGCTGCAGGTTTGCTGCGTTGATCCCTCTGGTTTTGGTTTCAGTGCATTTGTAAAGCCGCACTCAATACACTGAAATGTCCCTGAAAACTAACTTGGGCATCAGTACAGCATGACCACCGGGAGTCTCTCACAGTCAGGGCTGGTACACATAGCACTTACTACCCCCAAGGCCCATGTACTGCTTAGAGGTGTTGCTGCCAAACCCATGCGAACACTTGGATCATCTGAAAAACCTTTTGACAGATTCAATGAGAGAGCTGAAATGACTCGGGAGCACGTTGTGTGATAAGAACCGCATTTTCACATCATGACCACCTACCCTTGCCCCGTTCGCGACCTGAAAGGGGGCAGTGAGTTTATTTGATCGTCCTGGAGATCTGTTGGTGCCCCGCACCCCAACACCCACCCTCCATCCCCTACCCCCCGCCCCATCCCCACACAGGGGCTAAATGGTTGATATTGTGACAGTGGAAGGCCTGACAGTATGTGTGAGGACTTGTTTCAGGTTCTGTCCCAGTTCATTCTTGCACACGGCCATTTTTGACCTCCCCCACTTGTGGACACAAGGCTGGTTTTGGGGCCTGTGACTGCATGACCCGGGGGCGCTGTGTGGTGCTCGGCTTGGCATTCTAATGGGAATGGACAGGAGGACCCAATTAGCAACTGCCCCAAAACGGAATTGTAGATCACAGCAGCACTCACAGTTCATTGATGTGTACACACCCAACGGAATCGGAACAGTGCCAAAGGGTGATGCCTTTTCGTCATATGAGTTCATGCCAATGCGCATGCTGCCCACCATGGACATCCTAGTCAGCCCCACCTCTGCTCAAACGACACTGGTTGGCATGCACCGCTGCTGTCTTTATCTGTGTCTTTTCTTGCAGCCTGAGGTAAGGCAATGTGCAGTTCAGCATTGGATGTGCCTACCCGTGGAAGATGCACACAAAAAATGAATGCGCGCCACCCAGTCCAGCTTCAGTAGACGTGGCGCTGATGACACAACCCACACCACTACAATGCCATGCAGTTTGGATGGGGAACTACAACCCACAGCTGAACTACAGCAAAGACACAGATCTGCAAACACTTGACCACCCGCATACCATTGCAGGTGACTCCGTCGCCAGAATATCCAGCTTTGCATTTGCATGTGCGAGAGCCCACAGTGTTGGTGCACACGGCATGGACGCTGCAGCCGCCATTGTTGGTCGCACACTCGTCAACATCTAAAATGCACAGCAGCAAGTGCATACCACACCCTCTTACACCACCAAACAGGTACTGTGCACCATGGTATCCAGCGCAAGCAACCAACACTTACAGCCCAATGTGTTTTGAAAGAATAGATTAGGTTTGCTGCAGGTTTGCTGCGTTGATCCCTCTGGTTTTGGTTTCAGTGCATTTGTAAAGCCGCACTCAATACACTGAAATGTCCCTGAAAACTAACTTGGGCATCATTACAGCATGACCACCGGGAGTCTCTCACAGTCAGGGCTGGTACCCATAGCACTTACTACCCCCAAGGCCCATGTACTGCTGAGAGGTGTTGCTGCCAAACCCATGCGAACACTTGGATCATCTGAAAAAACTTTTGACAGATTCAATGAGAGAGCTGAAATGACTCGGGAGCACGTTGTGTGATAACAACCGCGTTTTTACATCATGACCACACACCCTTGGCCCATGTGCGCTTCGGCTAATTCCGGTCCTCCTGCCCTTTCCCATTAGAATGCTAGGCCGAGCACCACACAGCGCCCTGGGGTCACGCAGTCACAGGCCCCGAAACCGGCGTCTTCATGTCCACAAATGGGCGAGGTCGAAAATGGCTGTTTGCAAGAATGAACTGGGACAGATCCTGAAGCCCGGGAGCACCAGCAGGTGGTAGAGCTCCAGGCCTCGGTCCAGGGGCTCCAATCGCCAGTCCAGTTGGGATCCAAATCGGTCACAAAGTGATAACAAAGTGGCCCCGGCCCAGTTCCCGAACGTGCGGACGAGTAGCCCCATAAAGACCGAGCAAAAGGTGCTCAGAGCGGTAGCCCGCACCTTGCGAGGCACTCGCCACGGCTCAGTCGCCACCGCCTGGAGCGCACCTAAAGACTCGAGGACATCCACAGGCGCCCCGGTTCATTCTTAAAAACTTGAAACCAGTGCGTACAACCGGAAGTGTTCACTGGCGTACCTACTCCGCCTTTATGGCATACCCCCCCCACCCGGGAGTTGAAAACCCCGCACCCCCTGGATGTCTATGTGATCAAGCGACAATCAAATCAACCAACAGCGCCCAGCGCGTCACCAACTGCGGTTGGCCAGTTACTGACTGACAGCAGTTGTCGGTTAAGCACCAACACACAGAACAATAAAGATATGGGATGTGAGAGCTTCGGAAATGCTGTGTACAGCTTTGTCTTAAATCATACATGACGGGATGAACATGCAAGGGGCATACCGGCAGGTACGCACTGATCTCGACTTGTTGGCTGCGATAGAAGACACAGCTGGCATTCAACACTCAGGCCACCCGCTTCTTGCTCGACACATTGATCATTGGAACACTGCAAGAGCCTGCTCAGCGCGGGAACATCAGCCGTGCTGCAATCCGTCCCATGGCCACTGTCAATGCACTTCTGGGGCTGTTGCATGTTCGCAGTCAAACAATCTGAACAGGGCTTGCGCAGTTTCTGGGTCACAAAGAACAGACAAAATTGAGAATCCCCGCAAGAGATGGCCTCAGGCAGATGCACCAAATCAGCAGATGTACAGTCTGCTGATGGTCCACAGGGACTGCAGCTTCCACCACAATCTGTGTCCGTTTCGTCTCCGTTGAGCTTCCCGTCCGAACATGTTGATGCAGCACCTGCAAATGATACGTACTGAGATGTGCGTAGGTGTACGCGTGCGGACGAGGCCCGACTCTTCAATTCTTGCTGCTAGAATCAACATCCCATACCCCTACATATCAGCCTGACCATGAGATGAATGGTCTTTTGTCCCGCCGACAGCACACTGATACGCAGCTTCCTGTCCAAATAGGGTCAGCAATTTGGGGGGGGCAGACCAATATGAGCTGGCGTAGCCTGCTCACTGTATGGTACTCGAGAAAATCTCTCGGAATCAGAAATCAGAGCTGTCCAGTTCTACGATGATCCCACACATGACTGGTCAGCAAATGTGCGAAGCAATGTGGGGAGCCCAGTTCTCAACTGGACCCTCGCCGGCGACGATGGCATGCACGGACGATCCTAAGCCGGAGAACATGGCTAACACCATCCATGAACCATCCCTGCAGCTACAAAAAAGGGCATGAAAATACACATCTTTTGAAAGAGTGGTAGGTTAATGAATCTCCTTCACTTTGGCCTGGTCGGAAGGTGGCACACACAAGTCGAGGGGTGACACACACAATTCAGGTGGTGACACCCACAAGTCGGGGGGCAACACACACAATTCAGGGGGCAACACACACAAGTGGGTGGGCAACACACACAAGTCGGGGGCTGACACAAACAAGTCGGGCAGTGATACACACAAGTCGGGGAGTAACACGCACAACACTGGAGGTACCACACAGAAGTCGGGGGGTAGCACAGACAAATCCGGGGGTGACACACACGACTCAGAACTCAGACCTAAAGTACATGTGCCTGCCCATGGAAGATGCCGATAGCCCATAGCCCTGCAAACACTTGACCACCCGCATACCATTGCAGGTGACTCCGTCGCCAGAATATCCAGCTTTGCATTTGCATGTGCGAGAGCCCACAGTGTTGGTGCACATGGCATGGACGCTGCAGCCGCCATTGTTGGTCGCACACTCGTCAACATCTAAAATGCACAGCAGCAAGTGCATACCACACCCTCTTACACCACCAAACAGGTACTGTGCACCATGGTATCCAGCGCAAGCAACCATCACTTACAGCCCAATGCGTTTATTAGATTAGGTATGCTGCAGGTTTGCTGCGTTGATCCCTCTGGTTTTGGTTTTGGTGCATTTGTAAAGCCGCACTCAATGCACTGAAATGTCCCTGAAAACTAACTTGGGCATCATTACAGCATGACCACCGGGAGTCTCTCACAGTCAGGGCTGGTACCCATAGCACTTACTACCCCCAAGGCCCATGTACTGCTGAGAGGTGTTGCTGCCAAATCCATGCGAACACTTGGATCATCTGAAAAACCTTTTGACAGATTCAATGAGAGAGCTGAAATGACTCGGGAGCACGTTGTGTGATAAGAACCGCGTTTTCACATCATGACCACCTACCCTTGGCCCGTTCGCGACCTGAAAGGGGGCAGTGAGTTTATTTGATCGTCCTGGAGATCTGTTGGTGCCCCGCACCCCAACACCCACCCTCCATCCCCTACCCCCCGCCCCATCCCCACACAGGGGCTAAATGGTTGATATTGTGACAGTGGACGGCCTGACAGTATGTGTGAGGACCTGTTTCAGGTTCTGTCCCAGTTCATTCTTGCAAACGGCCATTTTTGACCTCCCCCACTTGTGGACACAAGGCTGGTTTTGGGGCCTGTGACTGCGTGATCCGGGGGCGCTGTGTGGTGCTCGGCTTAGCATTCTAATGGGAATGGACAGGAGGACCCAATTAGCAACTGCCCCAAAACGGAATTGTAGATCACAGCAGCACTCACAGTCCATTGATGTGTACACACCCAACGGAATCGGAACAGTGCCAAAGGGTGATGCCTTTGCGTCATATGAGTCTATGCCAATGCGCATGCTGCCCACCATGGACATCCTAGTCAGCCCCACCTCTGCTCAAACGACACTGGTTGGCATGCACCGCTGCTGTCTTTATCTGTGTCTTTTCTTGCAGCCTGAGGTAAGGCAATCTGCAATTCAGCATTGGATGTGCCTACCCGTGGAAGATGCACACAAAAAATGAATGCGCGCCACCCAGTCCAGCTTCAGTAGACGTGGCGCTGATGACACAACCCACACCACTACAATGCCATGCAGTTTGGATGGGGAACTACAACCCACAGCTGAACTACAGCAAAGACACAGATCTGCAAACACTTGACCACCCGCATACCATTGCAGGTGACTCCGTCGCCAGAATATCCAGCTTTGCATTTGCATGTGCGAGAGCCCACAGTGTTGGTGCACATGGCATGGACGCTGCAGCCGCCATTGTTGGTCGCACACTCGTCAACATCTAAAATGCACAGCAGCAAGTGCATACCACACCCTCTTACACCACCAAACAGGTACTGTGCACCATGGTATCCAGCGCAAGCAACCAACACGTACAGCCCAATGCGTTTATTAGATTAGGTTTGCTGCAGGTTTGCTGCGTTGATCCCTCTGGTTTTGGTTTCAGTGCATTTGTAAAGCCGCACTCAATACACTGAAATGTCCCTGAAAACTAACTTGGGCATCATTACAGCATGACCACCGGGAGTCTCTCACAGTCAGGGCTGGTACCCATAGCACTTACTACCCCCAAGGCCCATGTACTGCTGAGAGGTGTTGCTGCCAAACCCATGCGAACACTTGGATCATCTGAAAAAACTTTTGACAGATTCAATGAGAGAGCTGAAATGACTCGGGAGCACGTTGTGTGATAACAACCGCGTTTTTACATCATGACCACACACCCTTGGCCCATGTGCGCTTCGGCTAATTCCGGTCCTCCTGCCCTTTCCCATTAGAATGCTAGGCCGAGCACCACACAGCGCCCTGGGGTCACGCAGTCACAGGCCCCGAAACCGGCGTCTTCATGTCCACAAATGGGCGAGGTCGAAAATGGCTGTTTGCAAGAATGAACTGGGACAGATCCTGAAGCCCGGGAGCACCAGCAGGTGGTAGAGCTCCAGGCCTCGGTCCAGGGGCTCCAATCGCCAGTCCAGTTGGGATCCAAATCGGTCACATGGTGATAATGAAATGGCCCCGGCCCAGTTCCCGAACGTGCGGACGAGTAGCCCCATAAAGACCGAGCAGAAGGTGCTCAGAGCGGTAGCCCGCACCTTGCGAGGCACTCGCCACGGCTCAGTCGCCACCGCCTGGAGCGCACCTAAAGACTCGAGGACATCCACAGGCGCCCCGGTTCATTCTTAAAAACTTGAAACCAGTGCGTACAACCGGAAGTGTTCACTGGCGTACCTACTCCGCCTTTATGGCATACCCCCCCCACCCGGGAGTTGAAAACCCCGCACCCCCTGGATGTCTATGTGATCAAGCGACAATCAAATCAACCAACAGCGCCCAGCGCGTCACCAACTGCGGTTGGCCAGTTACTGACTGACAGCAGTTGTCGGTTGAGCACCAGCACACAGAACAATAAAGATATGGGATGTGAGAGCTTCGGAAATGCTGTGTACAGCTTTGTCTTAAATCATACATGACGGGATGAACATGCAAGGGGCATACCGGCAGGTACGCACTGATCTCGACTTGTTGGCTGCGATAGAAGACACAGCTGGCATTCAACACTCAGGCCACCCGCTTCTTGCTCGACACATTGATCATTGGAACACTGCAAGAGCCTGCTCAGCACGGGAACATCAGCCGTGCTGCAATCCGTCCCATGGCCACTGTCAATGCACTTCTGGGGCTGTTGCATGTTCGCAGTCAAACAATCTGAACAGGGCTTGCGCAGTTTCTGGGTCACAAAGAACAGACAAAATTGAGAATCCCCGCAAGAGATGGCCTCAGGCAGATGCACCAAATCAGCAGATGTACAGTCTGCTGATGGTCTACAGGGACTGCAGCTTCCACCACAATCTGTGTCCGTTTCGTCTCCGTTGAGCTTCCCGTCCGAACATGTTGATGCAGCACCTGCAAATGATACGTACTGAGATGTGCGTAGGTGTACGCGTGCGGACGAGGCCCGACTCTTCAATTCTTGCTGCTAGAATCAACATCCCATACCCCTACATATCAGCCTGACCATGAGATGAATGGTCTTTTGTCCCGCCGACAGCACACTGATACGCAGCTTCCTGTCCAAATAGGGTCAGCAATTTGGGGGGGGCAGACCAATATGAGCTGGCGTAGCCTGCTCACTGTATGGTACTCGAGAAAATCTCTCGGAATCAGAAATCAGAGCTGTCCAGTTCTACGATGATCCCACACATGACTGGTCAGCAAATGTGCGAAGCAATGTGGGGAGCCCAGTTCTCAACTGGACCCTCGCCGGCGCCGATGGCATGCACGGACGATCCTAAGCCGGAGAACATGGCTAACACCATCCATGAACCATCCCTGCAGCTACAAAAAAGGGCATGAAAATACACATCTTTTGAAAGAGTGGTAGGCCAATGAATCTCCTTCACCTTGGCCTGGTCGGAAGGTGGCACACACAAGTCGAGGGGTGACACACACAATTCAGGTGGTGACACACACAAGTCGGGGGGCAACACACACAATTCAGGGGGCAACACACACAAGTCGGGGGGCAACACACACAAGTCGGGGGCTGACACAAACAAGTCGGGCAGTGATACACACAAGTCGGGGGGTAACACGCACAACACTGGAGGTACCACACAGAAGTCGGGGGGTAGCACAGACAAATCCGGGGGTGACACACACGACTCAGAACTCAGACCTCAAGTACATGTGCCTGCCCATGGAAGATGCCGATAGCCCATAGCCCTGCAAACACTTGACCACCCGCATACCATTGCAGGTGACTCCGTCGCCAGAATATCCAGCTTTGCATTTGCATGTGCGAGAGCCCACAGTGTTGGTGCACATGGCATGGATGCTGCAGCCGCCATTGTTGGTCGCACATTCATCAACATCTAAAATGCACAGCAGCAAGTGCATACCACAGCCTCTTACACCACCAAACAGGTACTGTGCACCATGGTATCCAGCGCAAGCAACCAACACTTACAGCCCAATGCGTTTATTAGATTAGGTTTGCTGCAGGTTTGCTGCGTTGATCCCTCTGGTTTTGGTTTCAGTGCATTTGTAAAGCCGCACTCAATACACTGAAATGTCCCTGAAAACTAACTTGGGCATCATTACAGCATGACCACCGGGAGTCTCTCACAGTCAGGGCTGGTACCCATAGCACTTACTACCCCCAAGGCCCATGTACTGCTTAGAGGTGTTGCTGCCAAACCCATGCGAACACTTGGATCATCTGAAAAACCTTTTGACAGATTCAATGAGAGAGCTGAAATGACTCGGGAGCACGTTGTGTGATAAGAACCGCGCTTTCACATCATGACCACCTACCCTTGGCCCGTTCGCGACCTGAAAGGGGGCAGTGAGTTTATTTGATCGTCCTGGAGATCTGTCGGTGCCCCGCACCCCAACACCCACCCTCCATCCCCTACCCCCCGCCCCATCCCCACACAGGGGCTAAATGGTTGATATTGTGACAGTGGAAGGCCTGACAGTATGTGTGAGGACTTGTTTCAGGTTCTGTCCCAGTTCATTCTTGCAAACGGCCATTTTTGACCTCCCCCACTTGTGGAGACGAGGCTGGTTTTGGGGCCTGTGACTGCGTGACCCGGGGGCGCTGTGTGGTGCTCGGCTTAGCATTCTAATGGGAATGGACAGGAGGACCCAATTAGCAACTGCCCCAAAACGGAATTGTAGATCACAGCAGCACTCACAGTTCATTGATGTGTACACACCCAACGGAATCGGAACAGTGCCAAAAGGTGTTGCCTTTTCGTCATATGAGTCCATGCCAATGCGCATGCTGCCCACCATGGACATCCTAGTCAGCCCCACCTCTGCTCAAACGACACTGGTTGGCATGCACCGCTGCTGTATTTATCTGTGTCTTTTCTTGCACCCTGAGGTAAGGCAATGTGCAGTTCAGCATTGGATGTGCCTACCCGTGGAAGATGCACACAAAAAATGAATGCGCGCCACCCAGTCCAGCTTCAGTAGACGTGGCGCTGATGACACAACCCACACCACTACAATGCCATGCAGTTTGGATGGGGAACTACAACCCACAGCTGAACTACAGCAAAGACACAGATCTGCAAACACTTGACCACCCGCATACCATTGCAGGTGACTCCGTCGCCAGAATATCCAGTTTTGCATTTGCATGTGCGAGAGCCCACAGTGTTGGTGCACATGGCATGGACGCTGCAGCCGCCATTGTTGGTCGCACACTCATCAACATCTAAAATGCACAGCAGCAAGTGCATACCACACCCTCTTACACCACCAAACAGGTACTGTGCACCATGGTATCCAGCGCAAGCAACCAACACGTACAGCCCAATGCGTTTATTAGATTAGGTTTGCTGCAGGTTTGCTGCGTTGATCCCTCTCGTTTTGGTTTCAGTGCATTTGTAAAGCCGCACTCAATACACTGAAATGTCCCTGAAAACTAACTTGGGCATCAGTACAGCATGACCACCGGGAGTCTCTCACAGTCAGGGCTGGTACCCATAGCACTTACTACCCCCAAGGCCCATGTACTGCTGAGAGGTGTTGCTGCCAAATCCATGCGAACACTTGGATCATCTGAAAAAACTTTTGACAGATTCAATGAGAGAGCTGAAATGACTCGGGAGCACGTTGTGTGATAAGAACCGCCTTTTAACACCATGACCACACACCCTTGGCCCATGTGCGCTTCGGCTAATTCCGGTCCTCCTGCCCTTTCCCATTAGAATGCTAGGCCGAGCACCACACAGCGCCCTGGGGTCACGCAGTCACAGGCCCCGAAACCGGCGTCTTCATGTCCACAAATGGGCGAGGTCGAAAATGGCTGTTTGCAAGAATGAACTGGGACAGATCCTGAAGCCCGGGAGCACCAGCAGGTGGTAGAGCTCCAGGCCTCGGTCCAGGGGCTCCAATCGCCAGTCCAGTTGGGATCCAAATCGGTCACATGGTGATAATGAAATGGCCCCGGCCCAGTTCCCGAACGTGCGGACGAGCAGCCCCATAAAGACCGAGCAAAAGGTGCTCAGAGCGGTAGCCCGCACCTTGCGAGGCACTCGCCACGGCTCAGTCGCCACCGCCTAAAGACTCGAGGACATCCACAGGCGCCCCGGTTCATTCTTAAAAACTTGAAACCAGTGCGTACAACCGGAAGTGTTCACTGGCGTACCTACTCCGCCTTTATGGCATACCCCCCCCACCCGGGAGTTGAAAACCCCGCACCCCCTGGATGTCTATGTGATCAAGCGACAATCAAATCAACCAACAGCGCCCAGCGCGTCACCAACTGCGGTTGGCCAGTTACTGACTGACAGCAGTTGTCGGTTGAGCACCAGCACACAGAACAATAAAGATATGGGATGTGAGAGCTTCGGAAATGCTGTGTACAGCTTTGTCTTAAATCATACATGACGGGATGAACATGCAAGGGGCATACCGGCAGGTACGCACTGATCTCGACTTGTTGGCTGCGATAGAAGACACAGCTGGCATTCAACACTCAGGCCACCCGCTTCCTGCTCGACACATTGATCATTGGAACACTGCAAGAGCCTGCTCAGCACGGGAACATCAGCCGTGCTGCAATCCGTCCCATGGCCACTGTCAATGCACTTCTGGGGCTGTTGCATGTTCGCAGTCAAACAATCTGAACAGGGCTTGCGCAGTTTCTGGGTCACAAAGAACAGACAAAATTGAGAATCCCCGCAAGAGATGGCCTCAGGCAGATGCACCAAATCAGCAGATGTACAGTCTGCTGATGGTCCACAGGGACTGCAGCTTCCACCACAATCTGTGTCCGTTTCGTCTCCGTTGAGCTTCCCGTCCGAACATGTTGATGCAGCACCTGCAAATGATACGTACTGAGATGTGCGTAGGTGTACGCGTGCGGACGAGGCCCGACTCTTCAATTCTTGCTGCTAGAATCAACATCCCATACCCCTACATATCAGCCTGACCATGAGATGAA
Source organism: Eutreptiella sp. 'Long Island Sound 2002' (assembly GCA_964036045.1). Taxonomy (NCBI): domain Eukaryota; phylum Euglenozoa; class Euglenophyceae; order Eutreptiales; family Eutreptiaceae; genus Eutreptiella; species Eutreptiella sp. 'Long Island Sound 2002'. The sequence goes on along the minus strand of OZ038387.1, from coordinate 7,203,284 downwards.
TGGTCTTTTGTCCCGCCGACAGCACACTGATACGCAGCTTCCTGTCCAAAGGGGGCAGCATTTTGGGGGGGGCAGACCAATATGAGCTGGCGTAGCCTGCTCACTGTATGGTACTCGAGAAAATCTCTCGGAATCAGAAATCAGAGCTGTCCAGTTCTACGATGATCCCATACATGACTGGTCAGCAAATGTGCGAAGCAATGTGGGGAGCCCAGTTCTCAACTGGACCCTCGCCGGCGACGATGGCATGCACGGACGATCCTAAGCCGGAGAACATGGCTAACACCATCCATGAACCATCCCTGCAGCTACAAAAAAGGGCATGAAAATACACATCTTTTGAAAGAGTGGTAGGCCAATGAATCTCCTTCACCTTGGCCTGGTCGGAAGGTGGCACACACAAGTCGAGGGGTGACACACACAATTCAGGTGGTGACACCCACAAGTCGGGGGGCAACACACACAATTCAGGGGGCAACACACACAAGTCGGGGGGCAACACACACAAGTCGGGGGCTGACACAAACAAGTCGGGCAGTGATACACACAAGTCGGGGGGTAACATGCACAACACTGGAGGTACCACACAGAAGTCGGGGGGTAGCACAGACAAATCCGGGGGTGACACACACGACTCAGAACTCAGACCTCAAGTACATGTGCCTGCCCATGGAAGATGCCGATAGCCCATAGCCCTGCAAACACTTGACCACCCGCATACCATTGCAGGTGACCCCGTCGCCAGAATATCCAGTTTTGCATTTGCATGTGCGAGAGCCCACAGTGTTGGTGCACACGGCATGGATGCTGCAGCCGCCATTGTTGGTCGCACATTCATCAACATCTAAAATGCACAGCAGCAAGTGCATACCACACCCTCTTACACCACCAAACAGGTACTGTGCACCATGGTATCCAGCGCAAGCAACCAACACTTACAGCCCAATGCGTTTATTAGATTAGGTTTGCTGCAGGTTTGCTGCGTTGATCCCTCTGGTTTTGGTTTCAGTGCATTTGTAAAGCCGCACTCAATACACTGAAATGTCCCTGAAAACTAACTTGGGCATCAGTACAGCATGACCACTGGGAGTCTCTCACAGTCAGGGCTGGTACCCATAGCACTTACTACCTCCAAGGCCCATGTACTGCTTAGAGGTGTTGCTGCCAAACCCATGCGAACACTTGGATCATCTGAAAAAACTTTTGACAGATTCAATGAGAGAGCTGAAATGACTCGGGAGCACGTTGTGTGATAAGAACCGCATTTTCACATCATGACCACCTACCCTTGGCCCGTTCGCGACCTGAAAGGGGGCAGTGAGTTTATTTGATCGTCCTGGAGATCTGTTGGTGCCCCGCACCCCAACACCCACCCTCCATCCCCTACCCCCCGCCCCATCCCCACACAGGGGCTAAATGGTTGATATTGTGACAGTGGAAGGCCTGACAGTATGTGTGAGGACTTGTTTCAGGTTCTGTCCCAGTTCATTCTTGCAAACGGCCATTTTTGACCTCCCCCACTTGTGGAGACGAGGCTGGTTTTGGGGCCTGTGACTGCGTGACCCGGGGGCGCTGTGTGGTGCTCGGCTTAGCATTCTAATGGGAATGGACAGGAGGACCCAATTAGCAACTGCCCCAAAACGGAATTGTAGATCACAGCAGCACTCACAGTTCATTGATGTGTACACACCCAACGGAATCGGAACAGTGCCAAAGGGTGATGCCTTTTCGTCATATGAGTCCATGCCAATGCGCATGCTGCCCACCATGGACATCCTAGTCAGCCCCACCTCTGCTCAAACGACACTGGTTGGCATGCACCGCTGCTGTCTTTATCTGTGTCTTTTCTTGCACCCTGAGGTAAGGCAATGTGCAGTTCAGCATTGGATGTGCCTACCCGTGGAAGATGCACACAAAAAATGAATGCGCGCCACCCAGTCCAGCTTCAGTAGACGTGGCGCTGATGACACAACCCACACCACTACAATGCCATGCAGTTTGGATGGGGAACTACAACCCACAGCTGAACTACAGTAAAGACACAGATCTGCAAACACTTGACCACCCGCATACCATTGCAGGTGACCCCGTCGCCAGAATATCCAGTTTTGCATTTGCATGTGCGAGAGCCCACAGTGTTGGTGCACACGGCATGGACGCTGCAGCCGCCATTGTTGGTCGCACACTCGTCAACATCTAAAATGCACAGCAGCAAGTGCATACCACACCCTCTTACACCACCAAAACAGGTACTGTGCACCATGGTATCCAGCGCAAGCAACCAACACGTACAGCCCAATGCGTTTATTAGATTAGGTTTGCTGCAGGTTTGCTGCGTTGATCCCTCTGGTTTTGGTTTCAGTGCATTTGTAAAGCCGCACTCAATACACTGAAATGTCCCTGAAAACTAACTTGGGCATCAGTACAGCATGACCACCGGGAGTCTCTCACAGTCAGGGCTGGTACCCATAGCACTTACTACCCCCAAGGCCCATGTACTGCTTAGAGGTGTTGCTGCCAAATCCATGCGAACACTTGGATCATCTGAAAAAACTTTTGACAGATTCAATGAGAGAGCTGAAATGACTCGGGAGCACGTTGTGTGATAAGAACCGCATTTTCACATCATGACCACCTACCCTAGGCCACTGGCTTGAGAGACACTCCAGGGTAAGGGAGACGGGTATGGGCTGCAGACCATCGACATCCCTCTTGGGGAGGGAGGTGATGCAGAATCGGGTTACCAATCCGGCTGAGCGCGCGTGCTGCATTTTAATGCCGCAGCGCAATTTTTGACGTGTTATGTCAGAGCTCTGTCTGTGCTCTGCAGCTGCGCTAATAGCGCAAATATTATGCATTTTTCGACTTATATAGTGAATTTTTGCATGTACTTCGCTGTTCTGTGCAAGCCGTGTGCCGCAGTATGTTTTGCCAGTGCGCTATTTTTTGTAAGGACACAAAGATGGTGATTTGCATCGTAGCCTAGCTCAGGTACGGGGCTGGAGTGGAAGATGGACCCGCCAATGGCCACGGAACCAACCCGTCGTGGGTATTATAACAGTGTATCTCGTGCTTGCTCTGCCATGTGCATGCCTGGTTCACACCGGCTGTCGGTCGCAGGGCTGGCAAGAAGCAAAGACACAGGCATGCAAAGGTCAATTCACGCAATCCACATGCAGACCAAGCTGCCAACGTCAAAGATCCCATACTGCCTGGGTGCGACGCTCCGTGCCAATGTACGCACGGAAAAGACAAAATCTCCGGGTGGGTGGGAGGGCCTGTCTGCTCATGTAAAATGAAAAACAGACTGCACAAGGCAAAAGCAGCAACCTGCAGTCCAGACTACAGCTATGGCAGTGGTTGTTGCTGTCCCTGCTACCGACACGCTTCATCTGAACTACAATACAGCGTACAGGGGCTCACACCGGCTGTCGGTAGCACGGCTGGCAAGAAGCAAAGACACAGGCATGCAAAGGTCAATTCACGCAATCCACATGCAGACCAAGCTGCCAACCCTTATACGAGCGAATGCGAGGCACAACGCAAACGCCACACTAACCTCGGGAGATATCAAGACCAACTAATCGATTCGGCTCACCTTTCGGAGCAGCCTGCCGGCGCTCAACACTGTCAGCGCGATCGCTGTGCGAGTGAAAGGGTCCCAGCCTACACTGCGGGTCAGTTGAAAAGAAATATCGCGCCCACCCTAGGAACGCACGGAGGGCGAACAACACAGCTCCAGGGCCAGAAAACCGTCGAAGGCGCCACTGCAGGCATGCAGTACTGCCCGTAGCCCCTACAACAGCAACAAAAGCCAGAGGGACCGTCCGGGCTGCAGGCCACACCGGGGTCATTGACTGTAGTCCACGCAACTTCAACCAATGCCAAAGGGACCATCCCGGCAGCGAACAACACCACCAAAGCCACACAAGGCAGACCACACATGAAGAAAAGCAACCCAAATCAGGCACCAACCGGGCAACAAAAGGCAGACCTACAGTACCACAAAGCAGAGTGACCGTGCAAAAACGAAGCCAGCGCCAACGCAACCGCCACGCAAACCTAGGGAGAAACTCAAGACTACTGAAACGATTCGGCGTACCTTTCCAAGCTGCCTGGCGGCGCTTAACACTGCCAGTGACATCACTGTGCGTGCGAAAGGAACCCAGCCTACTACGCGGGTCCGCGGGATTCAAATCCGTGCTTACCCTGAAAACGCCGTTAATTGCCTGTCAATTGAGCCCTCCCCCCCCCCCAGTTTTGGGGGGCTCTATTGACCCTGCCCCCCGTCACTTGCAAGCCCGACATGCCACCCCAAGATTTGTGTGCCAAAAATGACCTGAGGAAGATTTCTCTTTGGTAAGATTTATTTTCCTCCAATAGGGTTCACTTGGTGCCAGCAGCGCAGGGGGAGGGGGGAGGAGAAGGGGGGTCAGCAGGGGGTGCTCCTCCGATGGTTGTCGAACTTTCGAATACGTCCCTGCACACAGCCCCCCCCTTCCGCCCTCCGGCCAATGATCCCAGCTTATGCCAAGCACTTGAGCCACCAATAACCTATCGAACACCAGAAGAAAAGGTATCGTATCTCTGACATGAGACATTTCAGCACTAGACATTAGGCGCCTTCTTTCGCACGCGCGTGGCACAATGAATTTGGGAAGGTATGAAAATCCACCCAGAATCATGTAAATCGCGGAATTCTCAAAAGCCCATACAAACAGGGGGGAAAAAAGTGTGTTTTGGGGTGTACCCACACACACTACCTCAAGGCCATGCGGTGGCGTTTGCCAAAAAAAGCGGGTTTGAGAACTTTGGGCCGTCGGGGTGGGGGTGGGGGGGGTGGGGGGGTTGCAGGTTCGGAACCTGGGGGCCTCCTTGGTTACATCACACTGCATTACATTTCAGTATTGCATTACAGTACATTACAGTACGTTGCAGCACATAACCTACCATCACATTTACATGCCAACAGGATCACTATGCAAGACCACAATTAATTGCGTTGGGTTCTAAGAAAAACACCGTGCTTGCACGCAGGAGGCATATCTCACCCCGCCCCATGCTGCTGCTGCAAGCCAGAAGGAAGGAGGGCACGGGAGGGCCGAGCACCTGCCATCATATAGGTCACGGTCCCCTTAGTGCCATCCCCATAGACTCTCCCGGCCGGACAGGTCTTGTACAGTAAACAATCGCCATTGTTATTCGGCGAGAAAGAAAAGAAATTGCAGCCCTCGTGAGCGGAACAGCGTGCCCGACAGTCCGCAACCTTCTTGTTGGCCCCCAACCAGCGGTTATTCGTATTGCTGTCGATCTGGCTGTCAAGCGGCAGGTTTTGGGTTGGGGATTCGGCACAGTACTTGCCGACCATCCAGGGCCCTGCGCAAGGAATGCAACGTCCCTTGGGGCGGGCCAATGTGCGCCTGTGTGCCGGGGTCAACGACAGGTAGCACCAACACTTGTTCCATCATGCCATAGTAGACTTGCGTTGCGCCATGGCGACAGATGGTGCCACCACATCATGAGTTGATGAGTTGATGCATTGTGCATTTCCTTGACGTGCACCGACAATCCGTATTGAAAAGTGTGCCTGATTGCTGTTTCTTGGTATGGAAGGGTGCCCAGCCTCCTCAGGGTGGCCTTGCGCTCCGTCCTCGATCTTTCGTCTGTCCTTTCCGGCCTGTCACCACCCAGTAACCGCTTTGGCAACCACTTCTTAGACACGGGTTGCCAAGAACACTGTGTGTGCAGAATCCTGGGCCAGGGGTACTACCGTTTACCAGGTCTTCGCAGTTGGACCTGTATGGCCACACTGGCGTCCTCGGGTCGGGTTGTTCCCCATTGGTGAGGCCCACGGTGCAGACCAGGGGTGCGTCCCTGTATTGAAACTTGACCAGTGCGATATGCACTCAGGCCAGAGCCTGGCTTGCTGCCCTGCGGAATCCTGGGCCAGGGTTGGAATGCCACAACATCAAAATCGAGTTCCTGGAATCTGCGCTGAACTAGAGCTCAAACGAGCAACGGTGAGCTGTGGAACCGGGGCAAAACGCCATCAGTCCACCACTTTTCAGAGGCTTTGTCACTTCTGCTTTGTCCAATCAGTTGAGGCTTGGGGGAGAAAAGAAGTTTCCCCTGCTCCGGGGTGTAGCAGAGGTTGTGCCTGACGACGCAAATCAATGCACGCGCTCGTAAGTACCAATGGGCACACTCACTCAGCATTTATGGCTTAGCGACGGGGGGGGGGGGGGATGTTGGGGGACCCCTCGGGAACAGCTGACCCACCCGCCCGTCCGCCCAAAAAGAAAATTACTCGAGGGAAAAATGAAAATTCTATTGCCTTCGGCAGTGCACCTCGAAGAGAGGTTGACAGTCAGCCAATCAGTCCCTTATCTAGGCCAGCAGGCAGTTAGACAGAAATACACAGTTACCTACCATCACATTTACATGCCATCAGGATCACTATGCAAGACCACAATTAATTGCGTTGGGTTCTAAGAAAAACACCGTGCTTGCACGCAGGAGGCATATCTCACCCCGCCCCATGCTGCTGCTGCAAGCCAGAAGGAAGGAGGGCACGGGAGGGCCGAGCACCTGCCATCATATAGGTCACGGTCCCCTTAGTGCCATCCCCATAGACTCTCCCGGCCGGACAGGTCTTGTACAGTAAACAATCGCCATTGTTATTCGGCGAGAAAGAAAAGAAATTGCAGCCCTCGTGAGCGGAACAGCGTGCCCGACAGTCCGCGACCTTCTTGTTGGCCCCCAACCAGCGGTTATTCGTATTGCTGTCGATCTGGCTGTCAAGCGGCAGGTTTTGGGTTGGGGATTCGGCACAGTACTTGCCGACCATCCAGGGCCCTGCGCAAGGAATGCAACGTCCCTTGGGGCGGGCCAATGTGCGCCTGTGTGCCGGGGTCAACGACAGGTAGCACCAACACTTGTTCCATCATGCCATAGTAGACTTGCGTTGCGCCATGGCGACAGATGGTGCCACCACATCATGAGTTGCTGAGTAACAGTCTGCTCACCACGATTCGAACCGCCGACCAAAAACTTTGCCTCGGCTGCATTACCATTCGACCGGCGGTTGTGTGACAGCGATGAGCCTCCCCACTACTTGGAGCCTTTTGAGCGAAAACTTTTGCCCCCCCCCCCCCCCTCAAAAAAGTGATATCCAGTTTTAGGGGATAGAGGCCTCAGAATCAAAAAAATCCATTGGGGGATGGTCTCATTGGGCAAAATAATGATTTTACAAGGGCTTGAACATCTAATATCGTGCCTTGGGGTATGCTACGCGAATGACCCCCAAAAAGGGGGGGGTATACAATGCCCGCGCCTGCGCTTGATCTAACAACCTCTCTTCGAGGTGATTTCTGGGAATCCTGAAATCTGGGCTGAAGACTGCTGAAAGCGGGCGTGCTGCGCCAGAAAACTGACCCTTGTGTACCACCACCACATCAAAATCGAACCTTGAGACTGTATTTGTCATCCGTCAGTCAAGGCGATCGATTTCAAGGGTTCACAGCACTGTGATTCGAGACAGTAGGACAGGAATCGTGGGAAATCCTGGAATATCTGGGAAATCCAGGATTCTCAAGCTGAAAATGGCACCCTGGGGAACATGGCCCCTTCATGCCCCATTTGCATTCCTTCTGGACCCCAACGATGGTGGAAAAGCAACGATTTCATTTGAGTGCACTAGAACGGCACAGCACAGCACAGCACAGCATAGCACGGCACGGCAGGGTTCGTTCTGGAAATCCAGGGAAATCGAGGCCGAGATGTCCCCAAACAGGGTGAAAAAGGCTGTTCTCGAGCCCGTTTCTGGCCACCAGGAAACAGCGATGACTCCGTTCGTGAGGAAAATTTGCGACACACTAAGGATGAACTGGCCAGAAATAGGCTAAGGATGGCCACTTTTGAGCCCCCTTTTTGGCCGTAGAGAACCGCCAATGGCTGCGTTTGATGAACTGAGTGGTGAAAAAGTAGCTTATGGTATGCCCATTGACATGCAAAAGGAATGCTTCAAGTTTGAAACGATGTGTCGGAGAAATAATTTTTCCGAGGGCTTGCTTGTTGCTTGTTGCCGTTGTCACACAGTTATCTTTAGCTTCTATCATTTGTGTTACTATGCATTTATGTGTAAAGAATAGTTGGGTACATTCGGACGCCACACTTTCGCACAGCAGCCGTTGACTTGAATTGGAAAGGTGAAATGGCTCCACAAAAAACGGGTGAAAACAGATCTTTGTTTGCCACTAAAATGGGCATGGCATGGTGTCATTGTATGAAACATGACTCCGGAGAACAGAACCACAGAACCATACCAGGGTCGTAGCAATAATCGTGAGTAGATACATCACCAGAGCCACCAGCATGACAGCCCGGTACAGGTACATGGCTGTCGCGTTGGAAGCATATTAAGCCGTTGGCACAGTCCGAATCAGAATCGCAGTCCCCTTCGCACACGTTGCATCGGCTGGAACCAGTACATCCCGATTCACCAAGATTTGCCAGTGGAGCTGGGAGACACAGACGAGACACGAGCAGGAATATCTGATGAAGTGGAGTTGAGAATTCGGAGTTGATAGTTGAGAGGTGGAGATGCTGTATTTAGGGCAGAAATTTCTGGGAATCCTGAAATCTGGGCTGAAGACTGCTGAAAGCGGGCGTGCTGCGCCAGAAAAATGACCCTTGTGTACCACCACCACATCAAAATCGAACCTTGAGACTGTATTTGTCATCCGTCAGTCAAGGCGATCGATTTGAGGGTTCACAGCACTGTGATTCGAGACAGTAGGACAGGAATCGTGGGAAATCCTGGAATATCTGGGAAATCCAGGATTCTCAAGCTGAAAATGGCACCCTGGGGAACATGGCCCCTTCATGCCCCATTTGCATTCCTTCTGGACCCCAACGATGGTGGAAAAGCAACGATTTCATTTGAGTGCACCACAACGTCACAGCACAGCACAGCACAGCACAGCATAGCACGGCACGGCAGGGTTCGTTCTGGAAATCCATGGAAATCGAGGCCCGTTCGCGACCTGAAAGGGGGCAGTGAGTTTATTTGATCGTCCTGGAGATCTGTTGGTGCCCCGCACCCCAACACCCACCCTCCATCCCCTACCCCCCGCCCCATCCCCACACAGGGGCTAAATGGTTGATATTGTGACAGTGGAAGGCCTGACAGTATGTGTGAGGACTTGTTTCAGGTTCTGTCCCAGTTCATTCTTGCAAACGGCCATTTTTGACCTCCCCCACTTGTGGACACGAGGCTGGTTTTGGGGCCTGTGACTGCGTGACCCGGGGGCGCTGTGTGGTGCTCGGCCTAGCATTCTAATGGGAATGGACAGGAGGACCCAATTAGCAACTGCCCCAAAACGGAATTGTAGATCACAGCAGCACTCACAGTTCATTGATGTGTACACACCCAACGGAATCGGAACAGTGCCAAAGGGTGATGCCTTTTCGTCATATGAGTCCATGCCAATGCGCATGCTGCCCACCATGGACATCCTAGTCAGCCCCACCTCTGCTCAAACGACACTGGTTGGCATGCACCGCTGCTGTCTTTATCTGTGTCTTTTCTTGCACCCTGAGGTAAGGCAATGTGCAGTTCAGCATTGGATGTGCCTACCCGTGGAAGATGCACACAAAAAATGAATGCAACCCACACCACTACAATGCCATGCAGTTTGGATGGGGAACTACAACCCACAGCTGAACTACAGTAAAGACACAGATCTCAAACACTTGACCACCCGCATACTATTGCAGGTGACCCCGTCGCCAGAATATCCAGTTTTGCATTTGCATGTGCGAGAGCCCACAGTGTTGGTGCACACGGCATGGACGCTGCAGCCGCCATTGTTGGTCGCACACTCGTCAACATCTAAAATGCACAGCAGCAAGTGCATACCACACCCTCTTACACCACCAAACAGGTACTGTGCACCATGGTATCCAGCGCAAGCAACCAACACGTACAGCCCAATGCGTTTATTAGATTAGGTTTGCTGCAGGTTTGCTGCGTTGATCCCTCTGGTTTTGGTTTCAGTGCATTTGTAAAGCCGCACTCAATACACTGAAATGTCCCTGAAAACTAACTTGGGCATCAGTACAGCATGACCACCGGGAGTCTCTCACAGTCAGGGCTGGTACCCATAGCACTTACTACCCCCAAGGCCCATGTACTGCTTAGAGGTGTTGCTGCCAAACCCATGCGAACACTTGGATCATCTGAAAAAACTTTTGACAGATTCAATGAGAGAGCTGAAATGACTCGGGAGCACGTTGTGTGATAACAACCGCGCTTTCACATCATAACCACCTACCCTTGCCCCGTTCGCGACCTGAAAGGGGGCAGTGAGTTTATTTGATCGTCCTGGAGATCTGTTGGTGCCCCGCACCCCAACACCCACCCTCCATCCCCTACCCCCCGCCCCATCCCCACACAGGGGCTAAATGGTTGATATTGTGACAGTGGAAGGCCTGACAGTATGTGTGAGGACTTGTTTCAGGTTCTGTCCCAGTTCATTCTTGCAAACGGCCATTATTGACCTCCCCCACTTGTGGAGACGAGGCTGGTTTTGGGGCCTGTGACTGCATGACCCGGGGGCGCTGTGTGGTGCTCGGCCTAGCATTCTAATGGGAATGGACAGGAGGACCCAATTAGCAACTGCCCCAAAACGGAATTGTAGATCACAGCAGCACTCACAGTCCATTGATGTGTACACACCCAACGGAATCGGAACAGTGCCAAAGGGTGATGCCTTTTCGTCATATGAGTCCATGCCAATGCGCATGCTGCCCACCATGGACATCCTAGTCAGCCCCACCTCTGCTCAAACGACACTGGTTGGCATGCACCGCTGCTGTCTTTATCTGTGTCTTTTCTTGCAGCCTGAGGTAAGGCAATCTGCAGTTCAGCATTGGATGTGCCTACCCGTGGAAGATGCACACAAAAAATGAATGCGCGCCACCCAGTCCAGCTTCAGTAGACGTGGCGCTGATGACACAACCCACACCACTACAATGCCATGCAGTTTGGATGGGGAACTACAACCCACAGCTGAACTACAGTAAAGACACAGATCTGCAAACACTTGACCACCCGCATACCATTGCAGGTGACTCCGTCGCCAGAATATCCAGTTTTGCATTTGCATGTGCGAGAGCCCACAGTGTTGGTGCACACGGCATGGACGCTGCAGCCGCCATTGTTGGTCGCACACTCGTCAACATCTAAAATGCACAGCAGCAAGTGCATACCACACCCTCTTACACCACCAAACAGGTACTGTGCACCATGGTATCCAGCGCAAGCAACCAACACGTACAGCCCAATGCGTTTATTAGATTAGGTTTGCTGCAGGTTTGCTGCGTTGATCCCTCTGGTTTTGGTTTCAGTGCATTTGTAAAGCCGCACTCAATACACTGAAATGTCCCTGAAAACTAACTTGGGCATCAGTACAGCATGACCACCGGGAGTCTCTCACAGTCAGGGCTGGTACCCATAGCACTTACTACCCCCAAGGCCCATGTACTGCTGAGAGGTGTTGCTGCCAAATCCATGCGAACACTTGGATCATCTGAAAAACCTTTTGACAGATTCAATGAGAGAGCTGAAATGACTCGGGAGCACGTTGTGTGATAACAACCGCGTTTTCACATCATGACCACCTACCCTTGGCCCGTTCGCGACCTGAAAGGGGGCAGTGAGTTTATTTGATCGTCCTGGAGATCTGTTGGTGCCCCGCACCCCAACACCCACCCTCCATCCCCTACCCCCCGCCCCATCCCACACAGGGGCTAAATGGTTGATATTGTGACAGTGGAAGGCCTGACCGTATGTGTGAGGACTTGTTTCAGGTTCTGTCCCAGTTCATTCTTGCACACGGCCATTTTTGACCTCCCCCACTTGTGGACACAAGGCTGGTTTTGGGGCCTGTGACTGCATGACCCGGGGGCGCTGTGTGGTGCTCGGCTTAGCATTCTAATGGGAATGGACAGGAGGACTCAATTAGCAACTGCCCCAAAACGGAATTGTAGATCACAGCAGCACTCACAGTTCATTGATGTGTACACACCCAACGGAATCGGAACAGTGCCAAAGGGTGATGCCTTTTCGTCATATGAGTTCATGCCAATGCGCATGCTGCCCACCATGGACATCCTAGTCAGCCCCACCTCTGCTCAAACGACACTGGTTGGCATGCACCGCTGCTGTCTTTATCTGTGTCTTTTCTTGCAGCCTGAGGTAAGGCAATCTGCAGTTCAGCATTGGATGTGCCTACCCGTGGAAGATGCACACAAAAAATGAATGCGCGCCACCCAGTCCAGCTTCAGTAGACGTGGCGCTACTGACACAACCCACACCACTACAATGCCATGCAGTTTGGATGGGGAACTACAACCCACAGCTGAACTACAGCAAAGACACAGATCTGCAAACACTTGACCACCCGCATACCATTGCAGGTGACTCCGTCGCCAGAATATCCAGCTTTGCATTTGCATGTGCGAGAGCCCACAGTGTTGGTGCACACGGCATGGACGCTGCAGCCGCCATTGTTGGTCGCACACTCATCAACATCTAAAATGCACAGCAGCAAGTGCATACCACAGCCTCTTACACCACCAAACAGGTACTGTGCGCCATTGTATCCAGCGCAAGCAACCAACACTTACAGCCCAATGCGTTTATTAGATTAGGTTTGCTGCAGGTTTGCTGCGTTGATCCCTCTGGTTTTGGTTTCAGTGCATTTGTAAAGCCGCACTCAATACACTGAAATGTCCCTGAAAAGTCACAGGCCCCGAAACCGGCGTCTTCATGTCCACAAATGGGCGAGGTCGAAAATGGCTGTTTGCAAGAATGAACTGGGACAGATCCTGAAGCCCGGGAGCACCAGCAGGTGGTAGAGCTCCAGGCCTCGGTCCAGGGGCTCCAATCGCCGGTCCAGTTGGGATCCAAATCGGTCACAAAGTGATAATGAAATGGCCCCGGCCCAGTTCCCGAACGTGCGGACGAGCAGCCCCATAAAGACCGAGCAAAAGGTGCTCAGAGCGGTAGCCCGCACCTTGCGAGGCACTCGCCACGGCTCAGTCGCCACCGCCTGGAGCGCACCTAAAGATTCGAGGACATCCACAGGCGCCCCGGTTCATTCTTAAAAACTTGAAACCAGTGCGTACAACCGGAAGTGTTCACTGGCGTACCTACTCCGCCTTTATGGCATACCCCCCCCACCCGGGAGTTGAAAACCCCGCACCCCCTGGATGTCTATGTGATCAAGCGACAATCAAATCAACCAACAGCGCCCAGCGCGTCACCAACTGCGGTTGGCCAGTTACTGACTGACAGCAGTTGTCGGTTGAGCACCAGCACACAGAACAATAAAGATATGGGATGTGAGAGCTTCGGAAATGCTGTGTACAGCTTTGTCTTAAATCATACATGACAGGATGAACATGCAAGGGGCATACCGGCAGGTACGCACTGATCTCGACTTGTTGGCTGCGATAGAACACACAGCTGGCATTCAACACTCAGGCCACCCGCTTCCTGCTCGACACATTGATCATTGGAACACTGCAAGAGCCTGCTCAGCGCGGGAACATCAGCCGTGCTGCAATCCGTCCCATGGCCACTGTCAATGCACTTCTGGGGCTGTTGCATGTTCGCAGTCAAACAATCTGAACAGGGCTTGCGCAGTTTCTGGGTCACAAAGAACAGACAAAATTGAGAATCCCCGCAAGAGATGGCCTCAGGCAGATGCACCAAATCAGCAGATGTACAGTCTGCTGATGGTCCACAGGGACTGCAGCTTCCACCACAATCTGTGTCCGTTTCGTCTCCGTTGAGCTTCCCGTCCGAACATGTTGATGCAGCACCTGCAAATGATACGTACTGAGATGTGCGTAGGTGTACGCGTGCGGACGAGGCCCGACTCTTCAATTCTTGCTGCTAGAATCAACATCCCATACCCCTATATATCAGCCTGACCATGAGATGAATGGTCTCTTGTCCCGCCGACAGCACACTGATACGCAGCTTCCTGTCCAAAGGGGTCAGCAATTTGGGGGGGGGCAAACACATACCAGGCACGCTAGGTCCACCCAAGTCCAACAAATCACCTACAAAATCTTGAACACCAGCTAGCGCACCACCGAAGAAACCTGAAAAAAGGAGCGACAGCCAGAGACGGAGACAGGCAGTCAACCCGGCTGACGGGCAGCCAGACGCACTTCGTGAAGGAAACCAGAACCACAACAGACACACAACAGACAGACACACACACACACACACATACACACACACACACACACACACACGCACGCACGCACGCACGCACGCACGCACGCACGCACGCACCGCACGCACGCACGCACGCACGCACGCACGCACGCACGCCCGCCCGCCCGCACGCACGCCCGCCCGCCCGCCCGCCCGCCCGCCCGCCCGCCCGCACGCACGCACGCACACACACACACACACACACACACACACACACACACACACACACACACACACACACACACACACACGGGAGAATGCGGATGCCAATGACCAAAAAGAGGAGAAGGCTGAATCTGGGGCAGAAAGCCAACGAGATAGAGATGGCTGAGAGGCGGCACACCCCAAACGCCTTGACGAGGCGCGCGCGGCGGCAGGGGTGGGGCCTTTGCATGCACGAGGCTCATGGGTGGGGGAGGGGGGCGGGGGAGGTTGGCGCACATGCCGCACATAGCAAGTGGGGGGGCGGGGGCTAGCGGTTATGAGACGCACAGGCCTGGGGACGGTTTGGCATACACGGGGCGCGCGGGAGGGGTCGGGGCTCGCCCTCCCCCCCAAAAAAACGGACTTGCAATACGTGTGTATGGCACTAGCCTTTGATACGCACGCAAAACCTGGAGATATACATGAATACACATGGCAATGCAGGGGTGGGCAGCATTTCACTGTAGCGCGGCCCAACACCCAAAAAGGCAATTGAAAATGGCAAGTGCAAACTCCATGCGTCCGCAGGAGGCCATGGCTTAGTGACCCCCCCCCCGGCCAGAGCTCAGCCACCCACCCACCCACCCACCCACCTCTGTAACCCCCCCCCCCCCCCGCCCATGAACAAATTCAATCACTGCTCAAACTGCAAGGTTCATAACAGATGACAGCAAACCATCATGCTTTGTTCAAAACCCTGCTGCTAGGTCTTTCAACTGGTGGAGGTTAACTCGGCTTACTACCCCCTTCGAACCTGGTTAAAGGTATGTACAATCTCTTCGTCTCCATAGGCGAGGCAATCACTCGCTCTATTGCTCAGGAAGAGGGTTACACAACCTCCACTCAGTCAGAGCCTGAGGACGGCTCACTGAACAGGTACCGGTACAGCACCCATCGTTTCACCAACCCCTCCAGCCTCATCTTAGGGCGCACGCTGAACACAGGGCAGTACTTGAGGGGATGCTGTGGACCCCCCCCCCCGCCCATGGAATATTTTGGGGCCAACTGACCCACCCACCTTTGCCCCCCCCCCCCCCCCCCCACCCCGGGGGGGCCGTCGGCACAAATTTCATCCACCACAAATTTAGGGTGCAGGCCGTGGGCTGGTCCCCCGTTGGGGACCAGAAAAACAGGGGGGCGGACCTTTACTGCCCCCACCCCACCCCGGATAGAAACAGGACCGGACAGGTAACAAACTGAACCCCAGCTGCCCCCTGCACACCCTTCACAACCTCGCTACACGCTAGCACATGGCGGAGGAGGTCCGTCTGCTCGCAGAAAGGGAGAGGGCACTGGACATCGTGAGCTGCTGGATCTGGGACCTGCATGCTAAGCCAGCAGGTGGTCCTCCTTTTGTGAACAAGTAGGAACAACGACTGGATGGGCAAAGAGGTTAAACAACGAACAGGTGGACCCACTCTCCACGCCCCCCCCCGCAACTCCCACCTCGACCCGGAGGGGTTAATAGAGTCAGTGCCCTCTGAGCCCGAAGGTGGTGGCTGTGAAGGGTTCTCAGCACAGCTGCTATGAGTATCCCTGCGGCGGCATGCACAGGGAACCTCCAGGTGTGTGGGCGCCCCTCCTGCCTGGATGTGACCACCTGTACCTCCACAGCCCCGTGCATTGCAGTGCAGTTGTGGGTGACCCCTGGAGGCCAGTCGGCCACCCGTACCCTGAAGCGGTCACTCGGGTCGTGTGCCCTCTGGGCCCCCTTTACGCGGAAAGTAGCACCGCCGCCCGGGCTAAGTACCGGGGTTGGCTCCACGGCAGGGCCGTGCTTGGCACGCCGTGGAGCCCCAGTCGTATGCCAGGTCGGGCAGCAGTAGTGGGGCAGCCGGCGACATGTCAGTCGACAGGGAGGCAGCGTGTCTAGGCTGGCGACTCCCCCGGTGGGCTTAGTTTCGGGCTCCCTCAGTCTTCCCGCCACACTGTGACACACTGCACCCCACACATGTGCACCCCCCACACACGTCACGCACCGGAGGGCGCGCACTCTACACACAAGCACGGCGGCATCTCCCTCCTGTGTGTGCCTCTGCAGGGTATGGGGGCGGTCAACAGTCTGGCAGGCCTTGCGACCGGACAACCACGAATTGGCCACCCAGTTGTGTCGTGCAGGAGACAGCGCCTACCGTGGGTATGGACGTCCGGATGAGGCCTTGACCCAACCCAACCCAACTCAACCCCGGGAGGGGGGGTGTTTTGCCCACCAAGCAGTGGCCGGGTCCGCGGGTCCAGCAAGGCGATTCCTCGCCATTACTTGCACAACTTTGTTTGCTGCTCCTCATTTGTTTGCCAATGGTTCAGCTGTGGCTCATTGGCCATTTCGTGACTCTTGTCCGCTTCCTTTCATCTCTTGTCATTTGCCCATATCAATAAAGATCTGCAAGTGCAGTGCGCACTGCAACCCTTGTGTTGTGGAAATGCTGCGTTTATCAGGGGAAGGGGTGCCTTGTATGGTCCCCTGCTCAACGGAGGGTTCAGAAGAGTTTGAGATTCTCCTGCTTTTGATGTGCAAATACACCTGCTGATGCTCACATTGCACTGACACTTACTGATGACTTTGTGCTCCCTCGTGCTGATTGCTGGGTTGGGCCATGATGTCAGGTTTTAAGTCTAACCAGCATGATCTTGATCTCATGCCAGACTCGATCGGTTCAGTTGCAAACACATGATTGTAATCCTGGTCCACTGCAACATACGTTGCTGTTGGGTAGGGTTGCTGGGTCTTTTTTGGGGAGGGGTGGGCTGAGCCGTGGACAGATCAGTGGCTGAATGAAGGACACTCACAACAAACATGTGGTCCACCACACAGCCTGACGTGCACCTGCACTTGGATGCAGCCACGAATCCTAAAACACAAGGAATGCTTGATGTGTGACATGGTGAGATAACTGCCAACCCAACAACTTCCCAATCTTGTACCGATCCCACCTTGGCAGCCATTGCCTTGGGCATTTGGGACAATCCCTAGACCCGGTGTTTTCGGGCAACAATTTTGTGGTGCCATCTTCCACCTAGCCTGGAGGAATTAGCACACATGATCGACCACCTGTGGCTGCAACACACCTGCATAGGTGGGATTGATCATGCTCAGAAGGATAAGCAAAGTGCATCCCGGCCAAATGTGGAATGTCATGATAAACAAATATGGACCTAAATAAGGAGCTTCGTGGGCCATCTGACATGTCGGGCGACAGGAAGGGTACCTCTCCCTCCCTCCCTCTCTCTCTCTCTCTCTTTTCTCTCTCTCTCTCTCTCTCTCTCTCTCTCTCTCTCTCTCTCTCTCTCTCTCTCTCTGTGTGTGTGTGTGTGTGTGTGTGTGTGTGTGTGTGTGTGTGTGTGTGTGTGTGTGTGTGTGTTCAACGCAATGCCTTTAAATGGTGAGCCTAGGCTTTTAAATGGTGAGCCCAAGCCTTTAAAGTGAGTCGAGGCCTTAAAATGGTGAGCCCAAGCCTTTAAATGGTGAGCGAGGGCTTTAAATGGTGAGCCCAAGCCTTTAAATGGTGAGCCTAGGCCTTTAAATGGTGAGCCCAAGCCTTTAAATGCTGAGCCCGAGCCTTGAAAATGGTGAGCCCAGGCCTTTAAATGGTGAGCCCGGGCCTTTGAATGGTGAGCCCAAGCCTTTAAATGGTGAGCACAAGCCTTCAAATGGTGAGATCAAGCCTTTAAAAGGTGATCCCAAGCCTTTAAATGGTGAGCCCAAGCCTTTAAATGGTGAGCCCAAGCCTTTAAACGGTGAGCCCGGGCCTTTAAATGATGCCTCCTCCTCCTCCACCACCCCACCACCCACCCACGAGTGAAGTGTCACACAAGTGCAAAAAATATATGTATGTATTTATATGTATATGAAAAAAATAAGCAAAAAGTTTTGTTTTTTTGAGTGTCACGCAAGACACTCGCATCACGCTCGAAAAAAAATAGACAAAAATCTTTTTTGAGTGTCAGTGCGAGTGTCTATTTTTTTTTTTAGAAGCTAGCATGAGTGTAAATTGCTTATTTTTGCTTCCAATCCCCCCACCTTTTGGGCATTCCTGTGTTATTTAGGCATTGTGGCCCAAGTAGCCCATCCACCCACTTGCGGTCCACTTCCGCTATGAAGTGTTGGGGACCCCCCACACGGCAGGGGTTATGTAGCCAATTTGCCCACTTGTGGTCCAATTCTGATTTTGTCCCCTGCTCTGATGTGTTGGGGACCCCCCAAACGGAAGGGGTTATGTAGCCAATGTGCCACTTGTGGGCCACTGCTGATTTTATCCCCCCCTTTGAAGTGTTGGGGACCCCATACGGCAGGGGTTATGTAGTCCCCCGCTCTGAAGCGTTGGGGTCACCATGTGTGGCACAAGAAACCCTCTGCATGCACATTAACGTGCAATACTTGCCAATGGAGCTTACCCATGTCACGACACGTGTCGCGGCACACTTTCCGATGCCCCCCCCCCCTCCCCCCCCCCTCCGTGTCATGGTGGCACGGCCGGCACAGGTGACACAGGTGACACAAGTGCCAAACCCCCTCCTACACGAACCATTGCATGGCATACCGTGTGACACGACACACCCTATGTGGCGGCACCGCGGCACGGCACAGCCCAAGCCCCCCCCCCCCCCCCCCCCCCCCCTCCGTGGCTGGGTAAGCTCCAATGTAGGCATGGCCAAAATAGACGGTTTTCGCAATCCCTAAATTGACAAGACCTTGCTCATGGACACCCTCAAGCTTGCTGCCTCCGGTTGTGGGTCCTCGGTCTCTTGAAGAACACTTTTGTCCATGCACCACTCATCTAGTTGCCCAAGCAACGCTTTGAGTTCACGACCAAAGGTGGGAGACTCGTTCTTTTTTGAGGGAGCTTTAGGGTGGGTGTAGCAAATAAAGTTTTGGGGGTGATGGGTTTTTGTACATGCGGAAAGAGAAGAAGAATCTGATGGAGATGGTGATTGGTGTGGCTTCTTTTGGGGAGGTGGTGTGGGAGAAGGGGATGCCTGAAGTGATCTCTTGCTCCCACTCTGTGTACTTTGGGCTCTCCACCTCTTGATTGTGAAGTATGATTTGAGGAATGGTAAATTACAAAGACAACCAATTTGCAAATCAACCCTTCCAAATGAGCAAACCACCTTAGTTTTAAATAACACCTCACTCACAGCACCACTTTGAAACTAGTTGTAACTAATGCATTGCAACATCACAAGATTCAAAATCGTGGTGCATGATTGGCAACACCAAAGAACGAGAGTTTCACTGACAGTTTGAACAAAGGCAACTCACTATGACGGGCAAGACCTTCAGAAGACATGCCTGCGACAAAAAACAGAGCACAACTAGCCCAATGCACCGAACAAGGTGCTACAACCTCATTAGCAACAACATCTGGTGGCTCCACGAAAATGTCTAAAACATGGTTGAAAGGGCAGAAATAGCACCAATAGCTTTGCCATGGTTCAATTATTGTAGTACATCAAACAAACTTCAACATCAACATGCGACAATTAAAAAATCGCAAAATCGCAAGGCTAGACCCCACAAATCGAGAAATGATGAGAATATGACATAAATATCTATTCAGCACCAAAAAGTATGGAATTTACTTCAATTCAGCGATATAAGGGAATTCCGCTCGAAAACGCGACCGACGTCGCATGCGAACAAACGTTCAAGATTTGGTGCGTGGCGCCATGCAAAATTTCCAGTTCCACGACCGCCTCGGCAGTCGCATCTATTCGCCCCGATAGGTCGGTGTAGATGCATATGGCTGCTGATGCAATTTCTGAATTTGTGGATCATCAGGCTCCCCGACGACCTCGGACACCTGATTCATCACCGCAGTATCCACGCCCTTTCTTACCTGATTTATTCAGGTAAAGAAAGGTTCTTTCACTTCAAATGTTGTGATCAAATTTTGATTGAAGTACTAGTGTTGAATTTCAATTGAATATGTTATTATCAAATTTAAGGAAGAAAGGACAAGTGGCATTTTGGTTTTTCTTGGCAGCCAATTGGGTTATGCAAGTGATGTGGGTGGCTGACATCCAAGGTTAGGAGTGTTCCGCATTGGGCAAATGAAGGTAACCTGAGGTTGCAAACTCCCACCTAGTTCACTTGAAGATTCATGTGAACACAACCATGGGTAGTGTGAGGAATAGTGTGGGATTAATCCGCCCGTCCATGTTGGGAACCATTCACCCACCTACACAAAATGCAATCCCTCACGGACAAGAACAGCTACTTTTTTGGACATTATTGAGGTACTCTAAAAGGAAAGGAGAAACAAACCTAGTGATAACATTTCTTGGGCGAGAAACGGTACCCCCCCTCCCCAAAAAGTTATCTACTCACATTTCTTTGCCAAGAAACGTTATCAGCCAGTGGGGTCGGTGATCACATTTCTTCATCGAGAAATTGTGAGACCGATAACGGATATCAATGTGCATGCACTGCAAAGTCACTATTTTTAGTCGGGGAAAGTTTCACCTAAAAATGAATGGTATGTGAAGTTTGGAGTGTCTTAACAAGGGCTAAACTTCACGCACTTGCATTACAATATCGTCAAAAAAAAAGTCAAATTTGAGGATTTTGCATTCTCTTGCACTCTTTTTCATTGCTGGGCGACAACCCGGGCTGCATTTGTATTATTTTCCGCTGTTTTGGTCATTTTTGGGGGGCTGCATTTTTTCTTGTTTTCGCCGGTTTTGGCCATGTTCGGGCGGCTGCATTTATATTTGTTTTTTCGGCCCTTTTGGCTAGCCTTGGGCTGCATTGTGCACAGCATTTTCATTATTTCCGCCGCTTTTGGCCCTTTATAAGCGGCCGCGTTTTTATTATTTTCCACCGTTTTGGCCATTTTCGGGCGGCTACATTTTTATTATTTTCTCCTCCTTTGGCCCTTTTCGGGCGGCTACATATTTATTATTTTCGGCCTTTTTGGCCATTTCTGGGTGGCTGCATTTTTATTCTTTTCGGCCGTTCTTTCAGGGGTTGGATTACGTTGACTGAACTACCGCAGGCCTTCGGGTCAGCCCCTCCCCCTCCCTTGCAAACAAGAGCAACAACACCGGAAGTAACGGAACCAACGCCTCCTGTTGGACGAACAGGCATACATTCCGCAGGACCCGGCTGCGGATGTATTCCGGAAGCACCGGAATATATTCCGGATCGTGTCAAAGTCATCAATCGTCGATACCCCAGCATTATTGTGAGGAGTGTATTGATGCCCACACTTGTGGGGAACAAACTGCTTATTAGCCAATACATGATGAGTGATACACATTGATGTTGAATTCAGCTACTTCGACTTACACAGTGTCCTTTTTAGGGAAGGTTTGCTGTCCACTCTGGTCGACTTGGCAGGGTCCTCTGGGGATCCGGGGTTAAAGTCAGGATAGTTAATACAAAAGTAGGGCGCTGGGCAAACACCCCCATTAGGCCCAAATATGGCTCAGGGGGTGAGGCCGGCGGGGAGGGGGAATTTTATCGGGGTGGCTATGCAAATGGGCTGATGTAGCCTATAAGTAGCTTTCACATGCACATGGACACCCAAAAGGTGGGCCTAGTCGGTGCTACATGGCTTTCCAGGGATTTCGGATTTAGTACTTATATTGTCACCCAATGATGACCCAAGCCCGGTCAAAGCAATCCCGTGTCTGTCGCTACAAGCGTAGCCATCCGCCCTTGCAGGCCCCTATTATTGAAGAGCCTCGTGCACAACGCCGTCACTTGGGGTGAAAACCGCAAGCGGGCCATGCTCATGTGATATATGTTGAGCTACATCATTGCCCCGAAATTGGTTTCAGCACCAATCAATATGGTCCCTGAGTACGGTGGCTTAGATTGTAGAGTCGTGTCGTAGAAAGTAAATTACGGTTTCACAGGGGTTGTGCCAGATCAATAACGGTATGCCCATTTTCGGAATTTCGCATCTCTCCACTTGACGGGGGCCCGCGAATCATGATTGTGTCGCCTCATTCACAATGGGCTACGTGATTGTGTTGAAAGCAACAAGTGAGGCCCTCTTCACAAACATTCACTGGGTTGCAAAGAGAACAGAGTACGAACAAAGTTCATTGGATTCCAACATGGCTTCCAAGATACACATCTCTTGGCAATAGTGTGGATTCTCCAAACCAACTCCTTGTGTGCAAGCTTGCACAGCAAGAGAAAAAGGTGTTCAAACATTGTGCTTTGCCAATGGCTCCATGGTGCTGAATTGTATAGACATGAAATGACATGCGTAGCAAGGCATTTTCTTGATGTTTGTTGCTGGTGTCAGTTGAAGTGCTGACCCCAATGCAGACCTGTGTAGCAAATGTTTGCTCCAGTAGGGCTAATCCCCAATGCATGAAGGTACACTGCGAAATGAGAAGGGCGGGACCCCCCCCAAAAAACCCCCAAACCAACCCCTCCAACACCCTCAAAACTAGGCCATCCCAACAACCCCAGGTTTGCACATTTTCTCCCTTCATTCCCTTACCATAAGACGACGTCCAAAACAAATCATGGCAGCCGATGTCCCCATCAACTGTGGGGGGTAAGTACATGAGCTACATGATGTATACAAGGGATGTCCCAGACGGCCGATGGCTCCGCACTATCAGCATCACACTTGAAATAGCCCCTTGGGGAATGCATGTGCCTTTTGTGGTTCCCATTGTCGAGGCCATGGAGAAGTCCCAAATCATAGGGTTTGGACGCCTACGGTAGCTTGCCGTAATCTCCGAATTTTGGACCATTTTTGATTAGTCCCGGAGCCCCCTGGACGAGCCGAGGGGTGGTTGGACAAAATGTTGTCGCCAGTGTCATTTTTGCACCTTCTTCCATCAGCGCATGCCTCTTTTCACAGTCTTCCTTTGGACTGCCCTTGTGTATGCCGCCGCTGCCACCTGCCCGTCCATATCGCTGCACGGCACATGGCTCGCTTGTCGAGCCACGGCATTACCTCCGTCGTGCCTCGCTGCGTTCCGGAAGTCCGAGCGCTTCGACCCGCAGTCCTTTGGGATCGGGGCGTCTTGCATGGACATGACCATCCCAGGCACAGTGTTGAGCGGAATGCTGGGCAATGGCACGTTCCCGGGACTCGGCAACGATGTATGTGCTGTTCACAGGCTGGCGTTGGCAGTGGAGTCTCACGGAAAACACAGGCAAAGGGGCCACGGGGGGGGGGGGGGCACAAGGGATCGGTATTAGGTTGGGAGGGGTTGGGGTAAATGGTGAGAGGCTGAAGATGCCGCCAATCCCTGAGTTCCACTTGGCCCGAACGAAGTCGCACATTTGGAGACCAACGGCGCACGAGCCCTCTTTGCAGAAGTTCGGGTGCGGTGGAAGCTGAGATCGAGAATATGAATGTGAGTTAGCGCCGGTGCGGTGCGGCAATGAGGCACAGCCATGGCAGTGGAACGGGGTTCGGACAACATGAATTGCACAGCGCAGATCATTGCTGGGCGCACTACTTGCTGCCAGCCAGCAGTGGGCAATAGAAGAAGCGATCAAAGGCGAGCAATCGCAAAGGGCACTTTTCAATGCGTTGGTTGCGCGCCGTTGCGTTGTGGCCCGAAATCTTTGCAGTGGCACACCCAAATTCAAATTACACAATTCGATCTCAGTGCATTGGGATGAGCAGACCCAACGTGGAACCGGGACCCCCAAATCCACGCACGGTCCCATCGCTGGGGACTCGCAGCGAATGGCCTCCCCACGGAGCCTTAGGCACTGCTCTTCTTTCACTCCTCTGAGCCGCGTCCTCGCACTCGTTTTGGCAGGACAGCCTCTGGTACGACGACCACCTGCGGCGCATTCCCGATATCTCAGAGGTCGGACCGGCGTTCTACACGTTCTGGTTTCGGCGGGTGGTGCCGTGTGGGCCGCCCCCCGGCTGTCCGGCCATGACGCACGCGCGACTCCATCTGCAGGGCATCAACTACCGCGTCAATGTGATGTGGAACGGAGTGGAGGTCAGGCACGCGGACCCCTCACAGGTATTGTGCTGTCCCAGTGGAGCTCTGTTGGGCGACTTGGCCAGTGGAGGGTCGTCCAGTGTGTGTAGGATGGGGGAAGGCGGATGCTCGGAGCCCCTGCCGACCGGAAGGAGGGCGTTCGAGAAAGGGGCTTGATGACAGGGACCGTCACGCTGAAGTCCGGCGCCGAAGGAGATTTCCTCGGCCCAGCCCACGGGTGATTTAATCGATGAGCTGAATGCGATGAGATCAAGGTGGAGAGGGAGGGGGGGCGAGCCGGGGCAGCCCCAGCACCAAAACGTCCCGTAGGACCGGAAACGATCAACACGAGAGTTCGGTAGTGGAGTGTGGCAACAGGGCACATCGTGGGCAGGACTGCACCGACTGAACAGCGCCAGCTCCCCGATCATGCTGTCAGGATGCTACAGGGGATTAGTGGGTCGCCAGGCATTCGGCATTTGGCATTTGCCCACGCAACCGTTGGTCAGTGAGGGCTGCATGATCCGACTGTGGGAGCAAATGCAAAGCACAGCAGATTGCATGATCGGCACCACCGCTGAGATCGAAAGAACACAGGACAACGAACGCTTCCATTACGCAGGGGTTTTCGCCCATTTGTAGAGGAGTATCTCCGAATATCTACGAATATTGGGAATGAGGGATATGGGGATTTTGCCGATTTGTATCGTTGGGTTTCTGGGGTGGTCATTTGAGGTTCTAAGTGCCTGTCTTGTTTGTTTCCTGGATTCTGGGACACCTGATGAGAAGTGGTGGGGGAGGGGGGGGTCTGCTTGGCGGCTGTGCATGCCGCTGCAGTACCAAAGGGTTGTATCGTTGCAGGCACCTCAGTATGCCCATGACCTTAGCCATGAAAAGTCAGTGAGCACGGTGTCAATTGACACTGTATTCTTTGTAGGTCGCTGTCGTGACAAGCTGGCTGCAATTTTGGGCTTGGAGGGCCACCAGGAAACTGCTTTATTGCATGACGAATATTTGCGAATATTTGCGAATATCTACGAATGAGATTTTTGGTGCAATTACAAATCAGTGAAAAACCCTGCATTATGGCCCAGGCACCAACGGTTGAAGCATGCTGCAGCATGCTGCAGCACCCGTTTTGGGGGCCTGTTGGTGGAGGTTTTGAAGCATGCCGCAGCACACTGAAATTTGCTCCTTGCTTCCTTTGCAGAAAATGTTGCATGGTATGATGTGTGATATGCTTCGTCTTTCAGTATGTAGGTCAGTTTGCCTGGAGTATCCTTTTATTATCATTTGGGTCCATCTTGAATGCCATCTCGAAGGACCATATTTTTGGTAAAAACAAGAAACAACCAGATGGTTCTTATGCCATGTCTCGAGGGCCTTTATGCGTCGTGTGGCAATCATGTATGTCAATCAAATGGATGAAAAGCGAAAATGTGAAGAGGAGTAGCAACATGACCACCCATGAAATGGTTCTGCTGTGTTCATCGTTGCAGTCCTTTGTGTTTGGTTGTGGCTTTTGCCACCTTTGCAGCTCTTGGAAAATTGGGTTACCCCCCACCTACAGCTTTAAGCATGCCGCAGCATGCTGCAGCACAGCAAATTTTTATTGGGACCGTTGGTGCCTGATTATGGGGCAGGGCGGTCCTCAAGGACCCGGTTCCTTTCTTTTGTTTTTATTTTGCTGAAGACCACCCCCTTGAAGAGCGCCCTATGCCCTTCCAAATGCCGTTAGTCATCCTCCAGCTCCCGTCGGTAACCCCGTAACCGCTGTCGGTCTGCCACCTGCTGCCGTCTCCGTGTAACGGATGCCGAAGTCTTTGTACGACTGGTCGGAAATAGGATCATCAATAACACCACAGAAAGGCTCATAAATTTGCTGCCATGTGCACACAACGTCTTGCCACAGTGGCGCATTGGCACAACCCATGGCATTCATCAAGTATTCAGCAGTGCTAAATTCATCTCCATGTCTGTGTAATAATTCTGTGCTTGTTACAATGATTGTCAAGCGGGGGCCCATGCTTTGTGCCGAAGCACCATTTGGGCAGTTTGCACCAAGTTTTTCCTGCTCCACTTTTGGTATTGCAGAATTTTGCACCCCCCAAACCACCCCACCCCCAGTAGCCGAATGGTGTTACTGGATAATATGTTAAGTGACGTAGAGGGATCAGCTCAGGTTGCGCCCCCAAACCCATGCACCGCCCCTGGGTCTCTCAGGATGTACCGGGGCAGTTCCTGCGACGCACTTTCGAGCTGCCTTCGCCGCCGGGCATCCCCGCAGCTCAGTGCGTCCTGGCCGTTCGTGTGAGGCCCGTGGACGTTCCTGGCAGGCCCACGGGGGGTCAGGGCGGGGACCATGGCATCGCACGCAACGCTGCAACGTCGCAGTACGTGGCGGGCTGGGATTGGGTGCAGGCCACCCCTGACCGCAACACCGGCATCTGGGATGCAGTTAGTCTGGAGTGGACCCAGGGCCTGCTCCTGATGTACCCGCAGGTGCTTTGGACCCTCTTCGGGCGGTTGGTGTTGGGTCAGGGACTGATGACAGGCGTATGCCTCGGAATGCAGCAGAGGTTTGATACAGTTTGGTGCTACCGGGGGCGGGGATAGGAACAGGCGAAGTTTGGAATGGCACAACAAAAGTGTGCCGAATTCCGCCATGGTATTTGAAAGTGATTTTTGAAAGTGAAAGTGAAAGCCATTTTTCTAGGTGTCATTTTCAGCTCTCTTGGCATGCACATTTCAATTGTGCCCAACAGCCTCCAGGAACTAAGAGCAACCATCCAAGCAAGCATCCAGAAGCCTCCAAGAAATAACAGTAGCCAACAAGAGATAACAACCACCATTCGCGGTCTATGCTTGCTCTTGTGCCACAATCTGGGACGTTGTACCAAATTTTCCACTGGCATTTAAGGATTGGTGCCAAATTTCTGCACCAAATTTCGCCATTCCAATTTCGCACGTTCCCATCCTTTCCCCTCCTCGGCAGACATGCGTCATAGACTCCCAGCAATATCAATCAATGCCATACCATTGCCTGAAAAAGGGTGACAAGTCTGCCCATGACCCTCTCTTAGACCCTTTTGGTTTTCTAACCACGGAGCCTTGAAGGGTGGTGAAGGGGAGCTGGAAGGGATATTTTCTCTTGTCTGTGTCCCCAATCGGGAACACACAGCCTGCGCGGGGCCTGTACAGAGTGTTGATGCTGAAGTAACTCCTGCACTGCTGGTACTGGGACTGTGGCATCGAAGGTGCGGGTGGAGCGAATAGAAACACTATGCACGCAGTGCAAAGTTTTGTACACCGGCAAATACTTAGACCCTTAGTTTTGGCCCCTTTCCACAAGTTTTTGGTTCCATACTGGGGTTTTGGTTGGCTTCCTATGCATTGGGGATGTGGCATATTTGAATTGCCACCCATTTTTACACATTTTCAACCATTTTTACCCATTCTCCATCCCCCTTTTCTCCCCACCATGGGGACTCTGAGAAGGCAAGGGTGATGCAGCCATATGGATCTCTCCCCACCATGGGGACCCCGAGAAGGCAGGGTTGATGTAGCCATATTGATCTCCCCACCATGGGGACCCCGAGAAGGCAGGGGTGATGTGCGCATGATGGCGCCTATAAGGGCCGCTTGCACACTGCGGTGCCTTATATTGGGCGGAAAATTTTAAGTGAAGCCCAACAAGAATATAGCGATGTCCATAGTTGCTATCGCACAAGGGTGGAGCACCTTTTTGCACGCTTGTGGCATTGGAGGATTGTCCGCAATGTGTGGACACCCTCTGCAGCGGAGCTGCATGGCCATGTATGTATTTTGCTCCACCTTACTCAATTTTGTATTCGCAAGCAGACTATGTATCAGTCCTATGGCCCTTGGCCTTATGTGCCTGAGTCTATGTGGGCACAGGAGGAGGCAACCATTGAGGAGGAGGAAAATGGTGACGGTGTTTGTTGCCAGTTGTGTGGCCACCGTCCTAGTGATATATCTGAGTGTGGCACTTGCCACTTGAACATGTGTGCATCTTGCATGCCACTACATAGTTGTACCTTACAAGACTGAGTGGTTTGTTCATAGGTACATTGGAGTACCAATTTGAAGGCAGTTTCGTCGTTACCTTGTGGGCTTTGTTGCAGTCATGAACTGTGTCATACGTCAGAGCGCCTATTCAGTGGGTCAAACCCTTTTTGCATCCTTTAAGGAGTGGTTGTGCGGATGCATCCAGTCACGGGGGCTTCGCCCCCTGTTGGGGTGGTTGGGGGTTTGCAGTCCGCAATTTTCCGCCATTTTTTGCAATTTGATAATTTTGTGCAACTTTCCGTAATTTTCCGCAATTTCCCGTGACTGCTTTTTGCTCGTCCACCTTGCGTGCTTGTTGATGTCCTGTGTGTCTCCTGTGCCGAAGTATTGCTCCTTGAGGCTTCGAAAGGTTTGCTTACAGCACTGCAATTTTCCTGCAATTTTTCTGCAATTTTTCGCAATTGGATTTGACGCTCCCTGACCGCAAACCCCCCCCCCCCCCCAGCCCCAATTCACTAGTCCACGGACCATGTCCTGCCGTCAATCCCCAGCGAGTGCCCGACCATTGCCATGTTTTTTTGGAAGGTCACAACGGAGGCAATGAATACTGCCCAGCGGACGGCCACCATCCGTTTCTCTGTGGCAGTGGTAAATATCATGACCATTTGGGCCGAAGCGGTGGTCACGGGGAAGTGGAACGGGGAAGTGGTCTTTCATCAGGCCGTCCAAGTCCCGCCTCAAGGCCAGTCGCAGGTCACGGAGGATGTATCTCTCCACGCCGTCCAGTTCTGGTGGCCTCACACGCTGGGTCAGCCTCATTTGTACAATGTGACGCTGACGGTGAGCTCAGGTGTGTGTCCACGTGTTGCACGAACTGACCCTCAGCCTGATATACAGTACCACAGTGTCTGAGGGATGATGCCCACCGGGGTACGTGTCCACAGAAGTATCCTCGGCCAGTAGCAATTGTGGTGGACCGAATCACTCGCTCCGGTATCCTTTCTCATCAGGAGCAAGGAATGCGATCGCTCATTTTCCAGCCAAAATTCGCTTCGCGTCGGGAAAGATGCGCGACATGACTTGCGCCAGCGGAATGCATGTGCAGAATCATTTCGGGAAAACGAGGGCAGACCTTTGATGGTCCCTGCTAGACAGCAGACCGTCGGCAAGTGAAACACAGACATCTCACAACATTCCTTTTGGAATATTTGGGCAACAGTGTTTTAGAGTACTAGTTTCATTGGGCTCTGGCTTTTTCAGAGAAATCGGGTTATGGGGGGTAATAGTTTTTCCGGTTTCAGCACGCAATCAAAGTACATTTTTTCAAACGATTTTGGAAAGTAGTCATCAATATTCTCTTCTTTTCCTCAGCTCAGGCCTACTGAACGCCGCGAAAACGATCAGCACATACATTCCGGTCTGGTCATCGATGGCTCAATCCTGCAAATGCGATGCACTGATGAGCCAGGCAGAGTGTCGTCAACCGTCCCAATTGTTTGGCTATTTTTCGCTCGAAGGTGCTGGGGGACAGAGCGAACTGTCAGGCACGAGGATTTTGGCAATCTAAAGTCAAGCAGCTACCTTCGGTTTCGCCACCACAGCGCCCCAACGAAGCAGTGCAACAACTGAGACCGGTACCCGTTTGCAATGCCACACCGATATATTGAAAGGCAGTGTTGTGTTGGGAACTTAGCAGATTTCCGTGGACGCCATCGCGGTGCTCATAGACTGCGCTGTGCACGGCCTTCCTTCTCAACGCCGCAACAGGCCACGCCTTAGTGGCAGAAATTACCTGCACCGGGGGGTGGGTCAGGGAGTGGTGGGTGGGTTGGTTAGGCCGGCAGCCATTTTTGGCCAAAGTCCTTGCCCACCCCACAATCCCAGCAACTTTTGGGGTGTGGGTCTGTGTTTGGGTCACGCCTGGGTCTGCTGTGGATTGAGGCTGTATTTCTGTGAGTAGAAGTTAGTTTTTTTGGCAGAGTGGTCTTTGTTGTAAAATGCTAAAATGTAAGTGTGCTTGCGGTGCCATGGTCAGCAGTGCTGAGAATGCTCGACGGGAGCATCAAAATTCAGGACCTCGTCGCCGAGCCTTGCAGCAGCAGCAGCAGCGGAACCAGATGATCTTGAGGTTTCCAACACCGAACAAAACTGCGGATGTTGCAAGTCAACCCCCTGCGACCCGGGGCGGGGGGGGTGTTTGGGTGTTTGGGTGGGTCAGGCGGAGGAGCCAGGCCGGTTTAGGTCAGGGGAGGGGGGGGGGGGGGCGACGGTGCGCCCGGTTTGGGTCGGGGGCGGTGGGGGGGCGACGTGCGGTGTGCACGGTTTGGGTCCGGGGGGAGCAACGCGCCGCGCGCCCGAGCCATTCCCCCCAGTAGCAGTGCGCCATGGCCTGCGCCGCAAAGACGTCAGACGTCGAATGGCGCGCGAGGGCACACTTGTTGTCGAAGCTGCCCGTTTTGGTCCAATTCGCAGTGACCTTGAGCCATCCCCATTGCCTGTTGCGCTCTGCACGTCCGCAGGGTCAACCGGCTCCCAAGGGGCGGCGCGCTCACACCAAATCCACATGGCCGTTGGTGTGCGGCAGATCACGTCCGCAGTCGACCCCAGAACCGAAGGCCGCATTTTCGCCGTCAACGGACAGCGCCTTTTCCTTTTGGGGGGGAACTGGATTGCCACGGATCAGCTGCTTCGGCACACGACTGACCGGGCGCGGTACTTGCACGAGGTGTGTTCTGTTGCTGAGTACTGTGTGTACTGTGTGTCCACAGCCCCGTCTCCCGTGCACTCAGTGTCCCCAGCCCGACCGCAATCATTCCCATCAAAGAGGACAAGCGGCGGCGCTCAAGCCCCAGGCAATCTGCGGGTTGTTGAGCGGCAGAGTGATGCCGTATGCCGCGGTAAGCGACGTTTGTATATCAAGGGCTGTCTGCACGGGCGCACTTCCGCCGGTCGGCAGGTCCGCACTTCCACTGGTCGGCGGGGCCACCACTCGCCATGGCGCGCAGGGCACGCAGTTGTGATGAAGCATCTTCTGGTCCATTCATTAGCTTTGTGCCCTTGTGAGACTTGTGCCTCGCTGTACCTGCGCACCAATGGTCGTGTATGGTGAGGGCACCGGCACCCCAGGGGTCAGGGGGAGGGGGGCGTCACCTGGGTACAGTTCTTACAGCGCGAGGGGGGCCGTCGCGCGCACGGGGGCCGGGGCAGGACGAAAGGGCGGGGGTTGCTTCCGTATTTGCGCTGTGACCTCCCGGATTTGATTCCTGTTTCTCGGCGCGAGTGCAGGCGCTCCGCATGCCCCCGGGATGGCCCCCTTGTGCCCCCGGGATGTGCCTCACACACGTGTGCCATGTCGTTCGCAGGTGCGAATGCATCGTGCAATGGGATTCAATTTCCTTCGGGTCTGGGGCGGTGGACTCGCGGAGCGACGGTTGTTCTTCGAGGCGTGTGATCAGTTGGGGCTACTTGTGATGCAGGAGTTTTGGATGACGGGGGACAACAACGGCCGCTGGGCGGGTGAGTGGTCATGGCCCGAGGACCACGCGGCGTACCTTCAGTGCGTCGCAGACACGGTCCGAATGCTCCGCAACCACGCAAGCCTTGCGTTATGGTGTGCCTCATGAATGCACCGATCCGCTTCCTGAGCTCCCGTGGGGAGGGGGGGGCGGATTAGGAACTGGCGACATGTGGACTGGCAAAATATGGCACAACGAAAGTGTGCCAGATTATGCCACAGTATCGGAAGGTCCGAGGCCATTTTCCAGGCGTCAAATTCAGCGCCCTTGGCATGCACCTTCCCATTGTGCCCGCGCACTACGCTCCACAGGGACCCTTTGGCAGGCGAGTTGGCACCGCTGCAATGTGTCTCCCGGGAGCCTCCGAGAAACAAAGGCCCACAGGAACACCCTCCATTCACGGCCCAGTGGTGCTTCAGAATGGGTGCCAAGTTTTCCCCGCACCAAATTTCGCCATTCCGAATTTCGTTCCACGTTGCCCTCCTCCCCTGGCATTGGTTTTCTTTCAACGCTGTCTCCCTCGCTGTGGCGCTGTCCATTTCATGGAAGCGGGGGTCAGTACGGCCCCTCAACAGCGAGGAACGTCTGAAAAGTGGCTGCCACCCACTCGCTAGATATTCGGTGACCTCGCCGAAGAAAATATGGTTTGGGGTGCCAAGATGATCAGATCCATTTTTTCATGCACCTGATGGGTGGGTCGACGGGGGGGAGGGGGGGAGCCCGGCAGGCTCAAATCGCCGGCGTGAACAAGGATTTTGCCTGCGCAGGCCTGCGCAGCCTGTGCCTGTTAGGATAAGGATGACTCTCTATTTTCTTGGGCTCTGATTATCGCGGGCGTTCTCCCAGCCCCTGACCCCCTTTCCCCCTCTTGTGCAGGGATGCATGGGATGGGCTGTGGGGAGAGGTAAGGCACACGAGCATGCAATGTATGTGTTGGTGCGCCGTGGCGGGTTATGACAGGGCAGGAGTCGTGGTGTGTGTTCGGCAACCTGTCCTTATGGGATCGATCTCAGTCCGTCAGGCCGCCCATCTGCAGGGCGCGAACAGTGGACTTCTGGTTTGCAGAGATGTAGGAAGGTAGGAAGGTTGAACCTCGCAGTTCGAGCATGTCTGGAATGCATACTTTGGCACACCCACACCCACACCCACCCACCCACACCCACACACCCACACACACACACACACACACACACACACACACACACACACACACACACACACACACACACACACACACACAGTTTCCTTGCCTCCCACCCTCCTGCAACGATCTGGAGCCCCCTTAGTAAGTGATGGTGCCTGGCTGGCCCCACGGGTGCGTTACATTTCAATGTGGGGAGCGCCCTTGTGCTGCAAGTGGTCGCCCACAGGAATCGGATGCAGTACAGCAAAACAGCCCGCGTTAGGCGACTTCGGTGTTGGGTGCCGCGTAGCGTGCAGCGGTTTGACACTCACGAGTTGGGACATGTCCTTTGCAGGGGTGATGGAGGGATCAGCTCCCCGTCATGGGGCGTATGGAGACACATCCGGGTTTTGATTATGTTCTTAATGCCCCCCTTGGGGACTGCCTCAGGTACCGTCCCACCGCCGCGGATTATTTTCCAAGCCCCGTCGTCGGATGCAGCCAGTCCATGCGCTCCAATGTTCGCGTCTTCTTCCTCTGCTGAGCCTGTGCGTACCTGCGTGCGCAATTCATGGGGCCAGGGCTGTCATTAAGAAGCCAGAATTTTTTTGTTAAGGACAGCACTTAAGAACAGCCCCCAGGGGCCACCAGCCGCTAACTGCCAACTGCCGCCAACCGCCAACCGCTGCCAACCGCCACCAACCGCCAACCACCAACCGCCAATCTTTGAAGTAAAGAAGGTCCCATGCCCACGAAGCAGAGAGCGTCCCCGTGAACGTTCGTTGCTGTTGGCGTTTTTTACGAAGGTTTCCCCCCCCCGCCCTTTAGTAAGGACAGCCCTGCATGGGATGTTCTCGCCAGGTGTGGGGGCAATGAGCTCTATCCTGAAGGCAAGCAGCCGCTGGTGCAACGTCTTATGGATGTGGTGACGGACCTGGACCCCAGTCGCCCTTTCATCCCCAGTTCTATGTCCAATTATACACAGTACAATCCGCAGTTTGCCCTCGCTCCGAAGGACGGACCTTATGGCATCTTGCTGCCCGCAGAGTTCTCGCGCCGCAATCCAGGGCTGCTGTTCTGGAACGGCACCCGCGCGGACGCCCTGCGGCTGGGCTTTCAACCCGAGATCGGGAGCATTTCTGTCCCGATGTATGACAGTCTGCGTCGCTGGATGTCGCCTGCCGCAAGGGAAGCATTTCCAGGTGTGAATGTACGGCCAGGCCTGGGCGTCGCTGGGCGGTTGTCCAGGTGACCCGCAGCAGCACCTTTGGGGGTTGCAGATGGGGGTTTGGAAGCAGGCCGCAGAATGCCGCAGCATGCAGCAGCATACCACAGCAGGCCAACTGTTGGATGCTGCATGTGTATTGTCTGCCACCGTGAGCAAGATGCTTCAACAAGCAGCAAAGGCGATGTGTGCACAGATGGATGACCTTCATGCGAAGATTATTAAAGGGCAAGGGAAAAATCAGGCAGCAATTGATTGTTTCCATCCAGATATGCTGCAGACCAAGCAACTGCTTTCTTATCCAGTTCTTATCCAACTATTCAAACACATACACAATCAATCTGAATGGGTCTGCTATGTTGCTCTTCCGGCCCTACGCCCTCTTCCCGATTACACTGCTGCAAGACTTGCACGGTGGCATGCAAAATGGGAGGATCTGCCTGTGCGCTCCAGCATTGCTGTCTGTTTTTTTTTTGTCCGCCGGCCCGCTGTGCTTGATTCAGCTTGATTGGCCATATCCAGACTCGGGATCGGTTGCATATGGGCAACATTTTGTGCCATTTAAAACAGACACTGCAACCCCAGAGAGAACACAAAGCGGGCTGCCACAGGCACTGCCGCTGCAGGCTGAAGGCAGTGCATTCCAAACGCACTGTTGCCCGCCTACACAGGCAGCGTTACTGCGTTCTGAACGCTCTGTGCCCCTTGTTGCAAGCTGCACTGCCGCATTTCATAGGCAGCGCTCCCGCATTTGCAAGGCAGTAGTGCCCGACTCCGAAGGCATCCTTTGTCCCACTCCACAGGCAACGGCTGCCTCAATCTGAATACACTGCCACCACCTTCCAAACGCATTGGTGCCCCACGCTGGGGGCAGTACAGCCCAATTTCGACGGCACAGCCACCAGATCCCAAAGGCAGTGCTGCTGCATTCCAAAGGCAGTGCTGGTACAACTGGAAGGCAGTGGTGCCCAATCCCGAGGATAGGGCTGTCAACAGTGCTGCCGCCGTGTCCATTATGAACACAGGGCGGCCTGCCCAAAGGTCTCCCGGTGGCCGAAGGTCTCCCGGTGGGCGCAGGTGTCCCCCGGGACATCTTCCGGGTGGACAATGGTCTCCTGGTGGCCTAAGGTTGCCCTTTCCGATGGCTGGTCCAGGGCCCAAGCACCCGCACTAGCCGGTGGCGCTGAGTGTCCGTGAGTGGCAAAAATCCCCACTTTTCCGTCGGTGAGTGCGGTGAGCTGATTTTTACAAAGGGAATTGTAGAAACATCTTCGACCTCGGAAAAATGGGGGAAATGGGACTGTGATGGGTATTTTTTGGCTCATTTTCCTTCCATTTTTCTCCCGTTTTGGTCCCATTTCCTCAACCACATCCCGCCACAACCCTCCACAACCCACGTCGCGTGTGCTATGACGCTATTTCCGCATTTCCCCCCCCTTCCCCCCGTTCCCCCCGGCTTTTCTCCATTTGCCCCCATTTCCCCCATTTTTCCAGACTCCAAAATCTTGCTTTCGTGGGGTGCTGAGTTCGGTGGCGGTGCGCGCGGATGCCTGATGGCTTTCTGGCATGTATTTCGCGGATTCCCAGTGTACATTTTCACCGCGTTACATCCCAAACCCTTTTTCAGGCCCGAATGCTACGGACCCGCAGTCCATCAATTCCGTGTGGCTGTACCACAAGTGGCTTCCACTCGCCGGCGGTGCCATGCCGTACGCGCCCGAGGCTACGTACGACCACATCTATGCCCTGGGCCAGCCTCAAGGCGCCGAGGAATACTGCGAATATGCCGCGGTGGTGCAGCACATGCAGTACAAGGCCCTGGTGGAGGGGTTCTTGGCCCGGATGTGGGAGTACTACACAGCGATGGTGATGTGGAAGTCACAGAGCCCCTGGTCTGCCCCGGGCACTCTGTTATCCCCTCGTCCGTCCTTTTTTTGCGCTCAGTACACACGCCCCCGCTCCTGCGGACAGTGCACGCGCCCAGAACAACCGCCCAACCGCCGTCGGTTGCCCCTGCAACCGCCGTCAGCTATCGCTCGAACATGACCCAGAGTCTGGTCACCCCACTTTTTCTTCTCCTCAAGTTGGGGAGCGTCCTGCTCTGCCCCGTCTTTTGAGGATTTGCCCACGTGCGAGTGGTGTGCGTGGGGGCTGCCGATCGTGTGGGGATGTGAGTCCTAAAGGGGAGGTTTCTGAAGCGGAGCGGGGGAGGGGGACTGGGGGGGACGAGACCGGGGGCTGGGGCTGAGAGGCTCGGGCAGAAGGACTAGTGGGGCAGAGGCAGGCATGCGTTTGAAGTGGAGGAGGGGTACCGGTACAGTCTATTCGGCCGAACGGCAGCCGGGGCCGGGGGCGTCGTAGCAGAGGAGTGGGGACGGAGCATCGGAGAGGAGCGCCTGGGGAAGAGCGTCTGGGGAGAGTCTGGGCGAGAGACTGGGAGCGAGGGACGCGGGGGTTCTGGAGAGGCGCGAGGGGGGGCGTCGCGGGGGGAGGGATGCTCTGGGCTGAGTCCTGCAAAAAGGGGGCCCATCCCTCGCGTATGAAGCACTGCCGGCGTCGGCCTGGGAGGGACGCCAAGGGCAGGCCACGGCTTAGTGGTGACTTTTACCTTTTCAGGGGGGGGGAGGGGGGGGGGGGTCACAGGCCCGGGTCAGTGTACCTAACATCGACCTCCAATTTCGGGCCCCTCTGATCGATTTCATTTGTTCCGTGAGGAAACTTTGCTGATGTGGGTGGGTGGGTGGGTGGGTGGGTTAGGCGGAGGAGCCCAGCCCAGGCTGCCACTACCCCCCCCCCCCCCCCGGGAACGGCAAGCCGTGGCCTGGCCAAGGGGCAGCAGCGGCGCTGGTGAACAGCGGGACAACTGTGGGCTCCAATGTCACAGGGAGGCCCTCCGCTGCACGCGCGGACCGCGCGCGCACTGCGGGCGAATGCACGGGTGTCTCGGTGCTCTCCCCTTGGCTGTGCCCCCATCTCCGCAGGCCCACGCTGCGGGGGGCTCTGTACGATAACTATCTGGAGCCGACCGGGGGATTCTATGGAGTGCAGTCTGCGGCGCGGGACCTTCTGCACGTCCAACTCGATCTGCTGACGTTGGACTGGACTGTGTGCAACCGAAGGCCGGAGGTATGCGGCCGCTGCGTTCAGAGACACCAATCGTTTTGGGGGGGGGGGGGGGCTCATTGGTGTGCGCGGCATGTCATCCGGACCGTGCCTCAGCAGAAGTGCCGCCAATTTTTCACTGTTGAGGTATCAGTTACGCAGTTGTGGCTTCTGCAAAACGATGGCCGGTGGCGTTGTGGTTGTGGGTACGTTCCGGGGGTGACCCCTTGTCGCATGGTCCTCCCGCCGCTGTAATCAAAGCGTTGGGCCTGGGCGTAGTACGGGCCCAGTCAGGCCACGCATGAAGACCGGTTGGGGGGGGGCCTGGGCGCAGCCTCGGGTGCGCACGCGCACCAGCCCTCCGCAATGCACGACCTCCTGAAGTCGATGGCCGAAGGGCACAGCCTCAACACGCCAAGAAGTCAGGGCGACACCAACATCGACACTTCGCCCCGCATCGACCCACTGGATGCGTTCGGGGTCCCGTCTCCCCTTGGCTCAGCACCGCCTGCGTGCCCTCAGCGGAGTTCACGTGTAACAGCCCTGGGGGTTCTCCTTCAGCGAGGGCGCAGTGCGGGGTGTCGCCGGCGCCGGTAACGTCCGCCCTCCCCCGCTTCTCGGTGTGTTGGTGGCGTCACCCGACTTGTCGGTTGGGATGGCGCTGACCGGTTTTATCGCCAACTCCACAGCAATCCAACTGCCAAATTGCGTCACGCAGGTGTGGGGCTGAAAGGTAGGGTACGTCATGGACTGGTCACGACACGAAGAAAGCAAGGACTGATCGACGCTTCACAGAAAGGCCCCACTCACTCTGGTCGGCAGGCTGCCCCTCCTGCTTCCCACCTCCTCACCGTCTGCTCCGCACCCACTTTGCTGCCTGTTCCGCCTCCCCAAACCTCGCCGGATGTCCACTCGCACCCCGTTCAGAGCCCATCTCCAGCATTACAAACGTCCCCCCCCCCACTCTTCAGCATCACCGGATCTCGGGATCGCAGTCATCGCGTTTGTTGTGCAGGACTCCGGACCGCTGCAGATCACAAGTCGCGTGTATTCGGTCGCCACGGCTGCGCTGTTGGCCAGTGAGACGCAGCAACTGCCCGTCGCTCGGGCAAACAGGGCCACAAAGCTGCCCCTGCCCCTTCGCTGGCCCCCCGCCGCACACGGCACTGGGGACGTGTACGTGCGTGTCACGACTGCTGAGGGTGTGCCGCTGCAGTTCTGTGCGCCCCTGCGCCCCGAGTGCCGCACGCGCGCAGTAATGGGGGCGGGTGTACAGGGGCCCCTGTGGGACCGACACGAGTTGTAGTGTGAAGTGTGCGGCTGCCGGGAGGATACCTGCCAAACGGCCGCAAGTTCGCATCCCAATGACGTCGGGGGTCGACACATTTGGACACCCGTTGAGGGTCTTTGTGGGGACCGGCGGCGCTCCGCTTGACCACGTGGGGCGGTGGGGGGGACGGGGGGCAGGGCTGAACCCAAGAGAGGGAGTCGGTTTGCCGGCCGGTACTTCCGGTTGAGCGCGGTCGGTTGTGTTGTGTGGAGGCGCGGATCCGGCTCCAGGCGGTAGACAGCCGATGTTTAGCGGTGCAGTGTTTCCGCTGCTCGCCGTTCATCGATTCTCCGTTTCTGTACTGACTGGACTTGCGGGCACACGTCAGAGCGCGCTGCTGGTCCCGTGCTCCTTGTCAAAAGAACGCATGTCACGTATGCGTGCGGGGTGGGGGCTGAGGGTTGGGGGTTGGGTTGGGTTGGGTTGGGTCTCGGCTCGCGCCAAAGGCGGTGTCCCACGGCCAGCGTGACCTTACCCAACTGGCTCGACTGGGTCCCAACCTCCGGTTGTCTGGTCTCGCAGCCGCCCAGACTGCTGACGATCCCCGAGCCCAGTCAAAGGGAGTGGGACAAATTGGGGACTGCAAAGTGACGGGACGGGATGTGCCATTGTTTTTTCGTGGCATTCGGGAACGTCCTGCCCCAGATCCTGGCAGGTCGTCACAGGCTTCTCCTTGTGGCTTTTCCCGGCTTTCTGGCCCTTAGCTTCGCGCACCTTCCCCTCGCCATTGTATCCCAAGCCCCTGTCGACTTGGGATCTTTGCCTTTACCTCATGCGCCTTCCGGACCAGACCGTCATGACTTGCGGGTGTCGGTGCTGATACGCAGAGGGAGCACCCATGAGTGCCAAGAAATTTCACGAGATCCCCAGACAATTGAGGGCTTTCTCCTTCCGCAATGATTTGCATTGTCGGCCCAGAGAAGACATGGGCGCACTTAATGGGCCGTGCGGCGCCGGAGGCGCCGAACATTACAAAATAAAAGTTTTGGGGGCCAGTCAACAAACGTCGAACCGCTTGGAAACGAAAACTGGGCAAACGATGATGCCCCCCCCCCATCTCGTTGCCGAGTTCAAAGGGACCATTTCACTCTTTCTAGATCTTGTGGTCCGGGTGACGCCCAGAGGCTGTATTGCATTGGTCGGGAACGCGCTGTCGTGCTCCGGGGGAACTATCATCGTCCTTTGGGAGACGGGGGCATTGAGGAGTGAAGGACAGCAGAGGCGTGACGCTTCGGAGTCAGGCGACAAAGAGGAGGACAATTTGCTCTGCTCAGTAGCCGTCGTCCGTATGTCCTCAAAAAAGGGGTGTCTCCATTTACATGCCCACAACAGCATCCATTTCAATGGGCCACGGTCAGTAGTGGCTTCTGCTCAGGGGAGGGGGTCTTTTTTTCCCACGGCGTTGGTCGCCACCCATAACATCAACATCATTGTCCCAGTGTGCACGTCACGCCGTCATTGCCGTATGTACATTTAAGTATGTACAGTGACCTCACAAGGAGGTGGTTCTGGTGGAGGGGGTCAGGGGAGGGGGTCTAGCGAGGGGGGGTGGGGGGCAGCCCCTGCGTACAGGGGAGGGGGGAATTTCGGGAGGGGGGAATTTCGGGAGGGGGGAATTTCGCCGTTAAGAAAAGTGACCAAAATTCCCCCCGTGCGAAATTTTGCGGCGTATGACCAACAGCTTCACTGCGAATTCAGATGGAGGTGAGTACTGTGAATTCAGACATGTGCAGCCGTGTACCAGGCGGAGGGAAGGGACAAAGATGCGTTTGTTTGCAACATGCGGTGGTTTTGTGACTGGGATGCATTGGAAACAAGAGGACCCATCCACAGCCCCCAGGAAATAACAGCAAGCTCCAGGATTCCTGGAGGTGACGAAAATTTCCCCTTCCAAACTTATCCCCGTCGAAAGTGTTCCCTGGCAGACCCCCCCCCCCCCTGTGTGAACCGCTGCCGGCGCAGGCATGTGAGCAGGGGGCCGACCGTCCCACTCTCACCCACCAGACATGGTTTCCCTCAGCGGCTCGGAACAGGCAGTGTAAACAGTTCGTTCCTGAAAATGCAAACCACCCGCGTACACCGGCAGCACGAACCGGCACATTTACTCAGCGTTCATAGCAAAGCCCCCCCCCCCCCCTCCAATATTTGAAAGTCCCCCTGCCCCGCTGCCACACAAAGCCGAATTAGGTGGGGGAAGATAGCCGTTTGGGTGTGCTGGGGCGGGTCGCCGAGGTACCTACCAGGCTTCCATTAGAACGGCCGACAACCACAAGAGGGGGGGGTAACCCCCCCCCCCCCCCTTTGGACCCCCTCCCCCCCCCTCTTCTAATGTCAGCCTAGTGCCTGCCCACACCACAGCCCACGCACTCCGTCAGGCACATCACGGGGGCCTCTGCTGTCCTACAACGACTACTTTCTGCCGCCCCCGGGGCGTGTGCCTGAGTACCCGAGCCTTCGAGCCGCGCGGCGGCGGACTGTGAGCCTGTCAGCGCAGGCCTGCGCCGACGCCCATGTCAGCGCTGTGGCGGTCACACTGGCGCACACACGCGCCCGCGACGTTCTGGCGAGTTATGTGCGCCTGTCCCTGAGGCACGCCGACCGGACCCAGGGCGACCGCCGGGTGTTGCCGGCGTGGTACAGTCAGAACATGGTGACGCTGCTGCCCGGAGAGACGGTGGACGTGCGGATAGAGTACGCAGGGGGCCCCGCAAATCGCTCCAGGGGCCTCGAGGTCGGGGTGACTGGCTGGAACGTGCGGCCGCTGATGGTCAAGGTGCAGAGCGGCTGCTCGTCGAGTGCCGCGTAGTGCGGGGCGCGGGTGTAGATTGGCGCTGGTCCCGGGGCGTGCAACCCGCCACAAAGTGTAGGACGGCGACGGTTGAATGCGGTGGGGACGTGAAGGAGGCCTCCGATGCCGAGATGGCCAA
This sequence comes from Eutreptiella sp. 'Long Island Sound 2002', assembly GCA_964036045.1. Lineage (NCBI taxonomy): Eukaryota > Euglenozoa > Euglenophyceae > Eutreptiales > Eutreptiaceae > Eutreptiella > Eutreptiella sp. 'Long Island Sound 2002'. The sequence goes on along the minus strand of OZ038387.1, from coordinate 7,161,618 downwards.
CGCATTTGGGTGCTCGACGCGCGTGCACGCGCCGAATGCAGCCGGAGAAAACCGCATCAGCAGACAAACCGTGTTCCCCGGCACCCACGATGAGCGAACCGAATGTGGAAAGGCACGCAGGCCATTGCGCGTGTCCGATTTGCATGAAACACATTGTGCGATGTCTGGGGACTGTTGCACTTCATGCAGCGGCTCAAGCCCCAGCGGACACTTCATTGTGACGTTGGTTGTGAGGCAGTTGTAAGCGCAGCCGATGAGGTGGCTGTTGCGATGGATGCGGAGGGTGGGTGGTCCCCCCACTGGGGTACAGGTCGCGATGCGGCGCTGCAGTGGCCATGGGTTGGGTCCACACTGGTCCGTTGCGAGGAGCCGATCCATTTGGGGGCGGCCACATTGGCCTGCGAGGTGAGTGGTGTCCGTCGGCGATGGTGGCCCATGGGGCATTAGGCAGGCACGCACAGCCTTGCTGGAGATCAGATCAATGCGACGGGGCCCAAGGGGCCTCAACGGGACTACATTATGGGCGATCTCGAAGCTGCCACCGCTGGCGGATGGCAAAAAGACCGAAGACCAACTCTTTTTTCAAATTGCAAATTGAACACACTAATACAAGCAAAACACTGGGTCAGTTGGAATGTGATGAACGGAGAAAGTTTTCCTCTCGTTTGTTGTGCAGCAAAACTTTTTTTGGTGCCTTCGGCGCCAAGACTCCAGCAAATAATGGTCAGGATGTATGTGGTAGCCGGAAGCCCGGAGGGGAGGGAGGTGGGGTGAGACCGGGGTAGCGCAGGCAAGTGCAAACCAGAGGGAATGCACTCCACAGTAAAGCATACATGCATCTTTTTTCTCTGTGCCAAACATCATGTCTGACAACAGTGAGTGAGACAATCACAGTCAGTAGCTGTCAGTCAGACATCAGTAATCAGTGTCGGATGAAGAAACCATGCATTACCGGCATGGCCTAAAAGAGCTTCCCGCCGCTTGCCCCGCTTGCCAGACGGAGGGCTGTTGGGGTCGGGTACCTGAACAGGCGACCCCCCATGATCCATGGCGAACATTTGGCGCCATCTGCACGTGTTTTCTTCGGTCCACCGTGGTATGTGTGTTGGAGTCATGCCTCAAAGTCAGGGTTTCCAACCCCTCTTCACCTCTACGCATTTCTATGACCTGCCTCAGACTTTTTCTTTGTTCACAAACACAGTCCAGCACAACAGTGGGAAGAGAAATTCTGAGATGTTGTGGGTTTTGGTAGCAGTCAATACACCACCAGCATCAGCACTAGCAGTAGCAGTAGCAGCAGCAGTGTTACATCCTGAGTTGCATGCCTGGAAAGGACTGGAGGGGAGGGGTGCCCTTAAACACAAATACCCCCCGCCACCGCCGTCTTCCCCCCCCCTTCGGGGACCTCCGGCCACCACAAACCTGTTGAGGTCTAGTATTTCAACAGGTGACCCCCCATGCCAGAGATATGCTTCTAAACCGCCTTCACCATTTGACAGCCCCGCTGTAACACCTTCATGTCATGCCACCTGAGTATGGTGACCTAGTGTACATTGCAGCTCCCTGTGTGGTATGGATGATACCGAGTCACCATTGGTGTTTGAGCTAATCTCGCTTCAGTCCAGCAATGCTGGAGTTGTTCTGCTGGCCTCAGGGTCCGTAAAGGGCAACGCAGTGGCTGGAGGCCATCCGCTCCAGTGGTGGCCTCACCGGGCAGCTGGGCGGTGCTGGCTCTGAAGGGCACAGATGGGTCTGTCTGTCGTGATGGATACAACATGCAGCAGATGAAGTGCGTTCCATTCGGGCATGTCCTGTGGACAAACTCTTTGTTGTGCAAGAAGAGGACCGTCGAACGACCATTGTAAGGTCCTCAACAGATGCATGAGTTACTGGTGTCCACCAAAAATTGGTTCTGCCTCAACCTGGAAGTCCTTGAGTTGGACCACCACACGACATCATGGCAAGAAGTCCGGCAACATGCACAGTCCGCCACCGCCACCCATAATGTACAGACTGCAACCCACACTGTGTGTCACGGTGCAGCCCCCCCCCCCCCCGAGCCCATGGCCCCTCTACAGCAGTAGCCAGTGGATGGTGTGGCCTTCCAACCCAGCTGCCTGCCGTCTTAGCAGTCCAATGTTTGCCATGTTTTGGGGCACAACACGACACACACGATGCATGTTGCTCATTGTTACATTTTGTGCTTTTGTGCTTCTCTGTGCAATTGTGTGGTGTGGTCGTTCTCCTTACCTCCCCGCTCCGTCTTCTTCTTCCCCGCTTGCCGGGCCAGCATCCCCTTTCCTTTCCCGTTCCTCAGCGGCTCCTTGTCTGGTCGCATTGTTTTGGTGTGTTTTCGGCCGACCTTGCCGATTGTTAGCTGGAAAATTGATGGGGGAATTTTGAGGCCGCTGACTTCCAAAATTTACATCATTTTCCTGTTTCTGTCACTTTTCCTGGTTTTCCTTTTTCTTTCTTTGGCGCGCACGAGATCCAGACCAGCTTCAGCGACTGTGATGCAAACTTGACCCATAAATTGCGTTCGGGACAAAATACAACGATAGACGGATCACCTTCAAAAAGGGAATGCTCGGGACGAGTATAATTCCCCACACAAATGCATAGCAAATAGAGTGCACCCATAGGCAAGGAGTGGTGGCTGATGTGCATAGCATGGAAATATTGACGTGCCCAATGGTACCATGAGGGTAGTGGGAGGTGGAAGTGTTGAGCAGGTTGATTTCAGTTACATGCTGCTCCTGCACATGCCTTGCTTGGGGCATAGCCAGTAATGAATCCAAGTCTCCAGAGCAAGGGATTCAGCCCTGTGTCAGTTCAGACAACCGGGACAGTCCGAACAGTAAGGACAGCACGATAGTCAAGACAGCCAGGACAGTCTGGTAGTCTGGACAGCCACAGACCGTTCATGAGTTCGGAGCTGGGGATTTTCAAAACCAGTGTTCTCAGTGTCAGTATAGTCTTGTGCAGTGTGCAGTCGGGTTCAGCGTTTTTTTGTCCAATATCTGATTCGTTTGTCTGCTTTTGGTATAAAGGTTCTGATGGTCTGTTGGTTCCGCTTTACGATGCACCGATGAACCGTGGGCTCTGGCGGCGCCGTCGCTGGCATTGCGGCATCGGCAATTTTGGGAGTTTTGTTCGGCCAATTTCTCCAAGTTCGTTAAAGGTCGAAAGCTCGAACTTTGGATATCGTTAATTTATGAAAAAAATGAACTCTCCATATATTCAGCTTCCATTCCGGTACGATTTTTTCATTTTGATCTGGCACTGAAAAATTGAACCGGACCAGAAACTGAATTGATAGAGAGTTCGTTTTGATCATCAATTCACGAAATGCAAAGTTTCAGTCTTGAATTCCTAAAGAATTTCAAGACATCGGGTGAACAAAAGTCTGAAAGTCGCCAATGCGGCAAAGCCGGCAATGGCACGATTTCAGCGATTTCAGGGAAGTTTGGCCAAAACAATCGGTGGGTGGAGGATATTTCAGTTTCTAAAGAGGTTACTGCCGGTATTCGGGGACTACCGGTCACCTCCACAACCGGTTGCATACCTTAATTGAAGTGTACACAGTGGACGACATCAAAACACATTAGAGCCGACAGGAATTTGCATACAGGGCGGCACAATGCCCTGTGGGTGTGAATGTTTGTCATCAGTTGTACTTCATCTCACCAACCGCTGAGACACCCCCACCTCTGGTGTTGGGTCCAAGAGAAGGAAGAAAAATTGCATTTTCTTTGGTCACTAAGGCTGTTCATTGTTGTTTGTTCTTTGATGAACAGATCTCAAGTTTTATGTCGCTTCAAGGTCTGTTGCAATTGTCACTCTTCCGAGCTTAATGACGTCTGTCATGTTGACGCGTATAGCATGGTCTACGCGGCCAAGGGCAGGTTTTTGCATGCTTTTCTAGGCTTTTGAAGCAAGGATGTTGAGTTGTTCAGAAGGCATGCAAGTGGTCAAAGGACATCAGTCATTGTGGCTCAAGTCAACTCACATCAACTGATTTGTTGTACAAATCATCTCACGATCCTTCATGGGGATCCATGGTGACACAATCTGAGGTCTTACAATAGTGATATAAGCAGATTTTGTAGGAGTAGTAAATCTCAAACCTACTCCATGATTAGGGTAAGGCACAAAGGAAAATGAGTTGAAATGAGACAAAACAGAGACGCCAATGGTGCCACGATTTGAGTTTTAGGCCGTCGACAATCGTCGTCAATGAGCAGGGAAGATCGGCACTGAGTACAACACAGATTCGGGGCACAAATATGGTCAAAACAGTGAAATATAGTCAAAAAATTGGGTTCAAACATGATTTATGGGTCTCCACCCAAGCGCCTGTGTAGTTGCCACGCGGCGCTTTTACTCCAATCCGAATTTTATTACCAAAACCCACAGTTTTATACTAAAATTCACCCTCTGAGAGTGATGCTCGAGGTCGCTTCAGCTCAGGTGCAGAACGTGATTGACTTATGGTATTTTTGAGGAAAATGCCCAACAAAACCAGGAATTCATGCCATAATTCATTAAAATTTATGATAAAAACAGACTCTACATAGGTATCATTGAATCTATGCACGGGATTTTTATTCATTTGTCATCTTCGTTTTCTGTTTCTCTGTCTTTCTACAGCCTTGTATACCCTACGGGGTACTGATCTGGACTCTTGGTGAACAATTTGCAGATCTACCGCACGACGAAGCAATGTCACAAATCCAAATCCGTCACAGGTCTCTACGTCTGAATGTCTATACGTCTGAAATTGTCAAAATCCTTCATGTCCAGACCATGGTTAAATACCCTGCATTACAAACAAAAATTTCAACATAAAACAGAACTTTTCTTGAGCGGAAAATCCTCTATTTTTGCACGCGTGCGACGCATCCTAAGCTACAGGACTCGCAATCTGGCTACGGGCAGCCCCCTGTTGGGCATAACCCGTCATAAGCCTATAAACTATGGTGAGCCCAGCTCATGCATCAACGGGGCCAACGCGGAACGAGACTCCTCCACTACCCCTGGAGTTCACTTTGTCAGACGAATGAGGCCGACGACCTGGTCCCAGGGGCGCAGGAGGACACGCCTGCTAGCAGAGGAGCGCGGAAAGAGAACGGGACGAGTCGCTGAGCACAAAGTACAAGAGGTGTTGGGGAGTGCTCGAGGGTAGGTAGGTAGGTACCTTCGGGAGCTCGGGATGCCTCCTTTCACAATGCAGGAAGAAGGTCTTACCAAGGGGACGTCCTGTCCCTCCCACTGCCCTAGTTCAAGTGCCTCTTAAGCCGCTCCCGCAGGTGCTTGGGGAGTGTTCTACTCGCCACAGTCCCCAAGAGCCTCAGAGGCCCGAAGCGCCCATGAGGTCCCCGATGGGGGAGTTGGCAGGCGAGGACAGAGAACCCCTGGGGACTTCAAAATCACCCCAGCGCGGACGTCGCGCTCGAAACTCCGAAGCTCCGGAAGGGACGAAGAGGTGGGCTTGCTACCCTTAACACTTGCACACACTACTGGGTGTTGCCGAGTCAATGGCCTCTCAAGCCCTAGTGGCCCTCCTGTGAGGTTACAAGAGAACACGGCGCTACTAAGCAGCCGTGGCCTCATAGGGCCGCCACTACGCGTTTCCCTACTAGAGCTGGGAGGGAAGGAGTGCTTCAAACGTGTGCACAGCGTTGTCTTCAATAATTTCTTTCTAGAGCTCTTGTGTTGTCATAATATTCCATGTCGCCATTGATTTTTTTGTTGTGATTGGCGCCTCCACTTTTGGCAGGAGGACTTGGTGCACCACTCACTCTACGTGACCCACCAGTGGACAAGTGTGCACATGGATAGCAGTACTGGGCAAGACCCTAACAACGCTCGCCGTATTATATAGGTCTTAACGTTGAAAATAAGTCAGTTCTAGTAAAGCTCTATCAAGCAAGCAAGCTTGAGGACTCCGCCCATTGTCTTATAGAACGTAGGCCGGAGCCTTGGGTAACCTAAACAAGGTTTGCCGCGCGCATTTCGTGTGGCCTATTTCCCTTTAATGTATCATGCACACTGCAGGAGAAAGGGAACATGAAAGGTGGGGAAAGACGGCGCAAACGAAGCCTAACGTGTTAAGCAACCCTACTTGTGCGAGCAACGAACAACAGCGCGGCGCAAGCAACTTCACGGTGACATGTGGGGAGAGGAGAGATGGTGTAAATAAGCGCAGAAACAAACACAACAACAAGTGATGTGGCGGATTACGCACATGCATCGCGAGCACAACGCCTCACTTAACCCTACGTGCGCGCTGCGTGCTCCATTCGTTTTTCATACCTTCCATTCGTCTATTAACCTGCGCAGAACAAAAGAAGAAGAGTCCCAAACCCCCACACGGCACAACGAGAACAATTCCATCGAGCACAATGCACACAGGTATAATGACGAAAACACACCTTAGCAGCGGGTTGTTTGTCTGACGCGCCCTGTTATGCTTTTTTTCAACTTGAACTGTCAAATGCATAAAAATTTTGATGCAACTGACTAAATTTTTTGCTAAAAAACCTTACATAAACACGGTTCACAACTTTGTTTTGGTGTGCCGTTATGCTTCCGTCCGCTTTTTGATGAGCCGCGGCTCAGTTGCGCTTAGCTTCGACTGTAAGTTTTGGAAAAGATTTGACGATTTCAAACTTATTTCCGTCAAATTTCAGCGATTTGACTCTCTAAATCGCTAGACCTTTCGCTAAACTGCAGGATTCACACCCTGTCAACTCCATTTCCTATATTTTTCACCTCCTCATAATTTGTGCCCTTCATTGGGAGTATTGCTCTGCCCTGACCTTTGGGCAGGACTTTTACTAAAGCGCTGTTTATACAGCCATGGTCCTTCGCATTAGAACGATCAACCATACCCTAGTGGTTAATCATGTCTGCTCTAGGGAAGAGGTCCTGGGTTCCAGCCCCACTACCCCCAAATTTTTGCCAAATGTTTTCGCTCGATTTATGGAACATTTGAGGAATGCCCCTCAATCGGGACATCATACACAATACATTACGTTGTTTTCCCAGGTATTTGCAGTGTAAAATGTTTCTATGAACTGATGAGAGTGTCAATTGCTCGTTGGAGGTATTTTCTAAGGCAATTTCTTGGGATTTTGAGCCCTTTTCCTTGGTCCTACTAGCTTGATCAACTAGTACTCCAGGGGGGAGTAAGAAAAAGTCACTGCCACGTCTTTTGTGGGGGACTTGATCCAGGCCAAGGCTCCCCTATTCTTTGAGAAATATGAGAGACTAACACTTAATCATTTTCACCATTCTTTTGAAGCATAAAAGTACATTTTTCAAAGTAACTAGAGTAATAAACCTAGCCCCCATGAAGTTCACCCCTACCACTCAATGGAGCGGAGGTATCTTCCTTCGCGGAGGTATTACCGAAATAATCTAGGCACTTCATGCCTTTTTCCTTAAAGGTTAAGCCTAGCGGTCTCCCACCTCAGGACCTAGATACTCAAATGTTTCATCTACTTTTTGTGGTCCTACTTTGTAACTGATTCTGAATTCAGTTGCTTGGCCAAGCTGGCCAAACCATATCCTGCGTCTGGCCCAACCTACTTGCCCCAGATTCCTAACCTACTCCATGGGGTTTGCCCCTAGCACCCCGGGGATTGAGGGGATGCACAGTGCAAAAAACCTACTCCATGGCATCCACAACAGTGCACATGAAGTGCTTATCGCTGTCTAGTGGGCCAGATTGTTGGCAGTTTTCACTTTAAAACCATTTGCTTTGTTTATAAAAGATTGATGCTTTGTATTGAATTCTGCATTGTCCATCTGCAGCCCCCTCTTTGCTACTTATGCTTTGATTTGAAAAGAGACATTCCTGACTTGATTCGATCTGGTGTTTTGGTGTCTATCATTGCTCTACTACTTGGGAACTCATCATTTGTTTTGGGAAAAAGCACTGTGGTTTTTTTCTACATCAACAACCAAGAAATGCATTGGGTAACCAGAATATCGTTCTACTTGTCTCAGCTACTCAAGAAATCGGTTGGGCCCAAACTAGGTCCGGGGGCGAAAAATCGGCCGTTTTCAGAGAGACAAAGTAGGATGCCCAAACCCATGATTTTGGCCCCTTTTCAGCACATAGTGGCATGTTTTGGCTACTGAAAATCCTAGCAAGTCAAAATGCCTTGGCAGGACACACTGTGCTAGTTTTTCGCCGCACACACAACAATCATCGTGCGCACATTATTGTTTGCTAACGGTTTATACATCGTGTTTCTTATGCATGATTGCTGATGGACCTTTCCATTTTGTTCCTGGATGTTTGCTTGGTGCATTATGTAAGTTGCCCAGCGCGCTACATTTGTATGAAGAATATTGGTTCTCTCCCCAAGTTTATCCTCACCTAGCGAAGTCGCCTAAGTAGACCGCACTGGAACGCAAACCGTCCCTGCAAAGCACGTTGCATAAGGTGAAATATGAGAATTCAACAATACAAAATACACTCAGAACCTACTACAGAACCCCTGCCTGGGCAGATTGTTTGGTAGGGGGGCAAAAACAGGCACGGGCAGGGAATGGTCAAAAAAAGATGCCTGGCATGCACCCGGCATGCTAACACTCCGCTCACGTGCTCACACCCCTGCGTGGGTAACACACCTGGATGGGGTACATGATTGATGATATGGAGCAACATCGGAGCCAAATGGCTTGCAAATCATGCCAAAGCCGGGGGGGGGGGGGGGTTGAACCATAAACGTAAGGTGCCAGTGGCAGGGGCGATGAATCAGTCACAAACCCTCAAATTCAACCAGATGGTGACCTGGCTGTCTCCCTAACAGGACCTTCAAGGAACCCAAATGTGCACTGGTGCCTGCACCATCGGGGGGGGGTATTATATAAAGGAGGGCAAATGCCTTTGGGGGTCAAAGTCACTCATGGGCGATGAGGGAGGCGAAGGATTAAAGAGCGGCCTATCCTGCCCCCCAACTCCCCAGTAACTGCCTGGTGCCAACCAAAACCCCCCCCCACTTTGTAGATACCAGAAAACCCCCAAAAATGTACCAAAAACCCCTCGAAATGTACCAAAAAACCCCCGGTTTGCACCAAAAAACCCCCCTATTCAGTCATCCTGGACCCTGCCCTCCACCCCACGGCAAGCTGTCGCAGAGCTGGCGCTCACCAGCGACCCACAGGCCACTGAAGCCCTTCACATCGCCCCGGAACCTCCGCCATGTCACACAGTATTGGGGGGACGGCGCACTGTTCCAGATTCCCCCTCCAGCCCCATGGGGCGGTGCGTGGTGCGTGTCCTCCCTCCCATGCATCGTTGAGTGGGGATGCAGCCAAGTTTTCGAGGGGGGTCGAGTTGCGGGGATGCACTGTCCATGATCTCTCTGTACAGGTCACTGGCGAGGCCCAGTGGCCCTGTGGATGTCACCCACATCTGTATAATATGGGAAGGCAGCCTATTCGTTTCAGAATGGCACCTCCCCATTTGCTGCAGGCTCAAAAGGACCCGGCCGTTGCCGTGTGGGGTCACAGCCCAGAATGGCGTCTTTTGGCAACGCAGGGATGCTGATGCTTAGCTTGACTGGTGTGCGCATCTGCAATCAATGAAAGGGCAGTGGGTGCATTACATGAAAGGGCTTGCGTTGCACGTACATGTGACAGCAACAGTGGTATCTGGCTTTGTGCCGGTGACGGCATGTTGTGTGTGTCTGCATCCGTTTTCCCCATTTCAAGCCTCATATTGTCATATGGTGCCCTAAAGTGTATCGCGATACGACGGATGCATTGGAACAGGACAGGGCCTAGACTGGCCCAGACTGGGGTATCAGAGTTGGCTAGGAAGGCAGTCAGAGGTGTGTGGGTAGGGACAGAAACGCCGCAGCTGCATGAGAAGCAACAAATTATGGGCAAGTTGTGCTGTGGCTGACAATTGCACTCGAGAGCCACGTGGTGCCTCGTGGAATCACATTTGGGCACATTGCAGCCACAACAACCCGAACACGTGCACAACGGTGTACATGTAGGCACGAAGAAACACCAATGCAAACCAGATGCAAGCCCCCGATTTGCAGCTACTACCCACCCCTAGCATGCCCAGGGAAATCGGCTGTCAGTGGATTCTGGAAAGATACATTGTCACCCTCGAATGTCTTGTCGGAAATCCTCTGCATTTCGACCATGACACGTGCAGCCAGGTCTTCAAAGATATGACATTATTGGGATCAATTTCACACTGTATCCCAGCTTGCGCTGGTGCTCCAGGTACCCCCCCCCCCTTGTATAAGCTGCGCAAAAGTCCCACATTAATACGGTCCCTACGCCTACTGTAGCTTGGACAAGGCCGCAGACGCCCAGGTTCCAAAAGACAAGATTGCACGGTGAGCTGGTGCGAGAAAGGGGAACATTATGCACAAATATCCCCAAAATCAGAGCTATGTGGGTTAAAGTGGGCAAACACTCACAACAAATGTGTCCATGACTCTATGTAGCTGGCAAATTCGTCACCAAACCCAGGTCTTATGTGGCTGCACTGCATTTGTACCAAATCAAATTAGGTACCATATTAATACGGTCCCTATGCCTCCTGTAGCTTGGACAAGGGCGTGGCTTATACAAGGGAAGGGGGGGGGGGGTACCGGCCATGGTGCTGACCCCATATACAGGACAGCCAATACAACGTCGACGCAGAACTTGCTAAGACTAACCAATAGACTTCCACACTCACCCATATACCTGGAGGGGGGGGGGGGGTCACAGAGCTTAGTCTACCGCCAACCTTGCCTATAGATAAAAAGACACCTGAACAGCTGAAGAGAATGAAGGGCCTTGGGCTGTAGTACGGAGGAGGTGTATTTGCTCCTTGGCTGGTCCCACTCGACCATACACCCGTAGGAAAACACCCGGCATTCAAAATGAGTTGGGTGGGTTGGGGTGTTAGCGGTCAACCGAGCTGGCCCCTGCCACGGGCCATGACTTCACTTCGGGGTCCTTAGGTTTGAAAAACCCAGTGGGTACAAGCTGTCTTGAGTGAAGAAACATCACCATACATGGGGTTAGCGGTCAACCCCCACATGGCGCATCTGGAATCCTGTGCTGTCAGAGTTCAGCGACACCGTGGCCTCAGACTTGGGACTGTCCATGTTGGAGAGAGCAATGGTTGGTTCTCATTGACTGAATGCCCCCACCATAGGCACTTTCAGCCGTTAGTCCAATATGTTGTGTTCCATCCATCATGCCGCCAACAGCTGTAGAACAGTGGGCTAATCCTGATGTCAGGCACACAGGGTATCGCCAAAACCAACGGCTGTTCGTGTCAGGTTTGGACAAATGTCAGTGCAAAACCAACAGGCTGAAAACTCGTCTTACCTGTCTCAGCACTCCTTTGGCTTGTGAGACGGGCAGATGGAGAATTCAGGCCACAACAATGCTGGGTATGCAATGGGGCAGTGTGAGCCTGAACCCAAATCGAACCCAAAAGAAAAGAATAAACAGACCGCAGTCTAACTCGCAGGCCACAGCCTTAGGACAATCGTGTCTCACTGACATCGGTGCTGAAATCATCTACGCTGACAGCCCAGAAAGTAGCTCCAAATTGATAGAGGAAAGGACGGCATTAGCTCTGGCTAAATCAAGTGGGATAGCAGAAGAAGTAGCAATAGAAAGATCAATTCGCTGTGAAACCCTTTGGAGGGTTGGGGTGAGTGCAAGCACTCGAGCACACTTGTGCAACGGTGGGGGCGTGCAAAAAACATCAGGTCCCTTTGGGGGGGAAGGTCGGAAAGGATACAGAGGGTGCGACTGTAATCTAATCGCAGCAAGTCTGTCTGCTTCATTGTGACCTTCAATTGTTGCATGCGAGGGCACTTGGATCAACTTTACCTCCCTGTTTGGTCTCTCAAAGTCAGTGAGCATCATTTGCCGAATGGGTACATTACTGACAGGGCCACATGACTGACCCTGCCCATCCTCGAACCTTCCAACGTTTTGCTGCGCCCCAGACACCGAGCAAAACTTACTCAGAGTCCGAGCAGATCGCAATTTTACCTGTCAACTGCAATTGCAATTGCAGCGCACGCAGTGCAGCCATCAATTCGGCTGTATTGTTCGTTTGGCTCATCTCAATTGGCATGAAAGCTGAAAGAGATACCCCTTGCTCACTGAAAATGCCGTGTTCCCCCAACCTGCCAACACCTTCGAACTTGTTTGAGGACCCATCTGTGTAGATCCAAATGTATCCTGCGTCTATTGTTTCCTTTAAAACGGTCTCGAGCTCCAGGTCCCTTTGTTCTTTACGTTTCTGTCTTTGTGCTGCTTTCACCGCCTGTTTGCTGGGTGGCAGTGCGGGCTGTTCAAGTGGCAGTTAGGGGGCAACAGCGGAGGGCGAAAATGAGTTGATGATCTTGGATGCATTGTCTGACGAAACGAATATGCATTTTGTAGCATTAACAAAAAGCGATAATATACTCTTCCACATCCGGAAGAAAAATGTCAGGAGGTCTGACATCTGGTGAGGCGCGGACTGCATTGCGCACTTCCAGTTTGCGCGCACTGCTGTCCAGGCCAAGATGCCGAATGGCATTGAGAGAGACTCTGCAGTGTGCATCTCCAATAGCAATTCTGATTCCTTGTGTACCATTCGTCCAGTCAGGAAAGCAGTTGACAATGTGCGAAAAACCGTGTCAAGAAAAAGACAATGGAACAATCCATCAATTGGACCTTTTTCACCTCCATTGGCATCCAGACGGCCCGGCGATCCCCCACTGGAAAGTTTTGCCCAAAGGTCCTGATGGATAAAATCTTTTCAATCTGCTGGGAGATCACAGCGGGTGTAACCTCTGCCAAACTTGTGGGTCCTGCCTCGGTTGAAAGTCATATGGGTAGCAAAAGTATTCCATTGTAGGGCGGGAGACCAAAGTTGAATAGTCTTCAGCAATTGGAATGGGGTAGCGATCTGGTCGGGGCAGCGGTGGCGGAATGTGAGATGAGGCCAACTGATGGCCTGTCAGCAAATAGGTCTCGTAGAAGGCGCAAGGAACGCCAGAATTGCATCATCTTCCAGCAGCTGGCCAACAGTGAACACATGCGTTTGGATTAACGCCGGGCGAAAATAGGAAAGTCGTTGGTCATTTCGGAAAGCAACGTTGTGCCATAAAGGGGTGTCGTAGGCGAGCTTAGCGGTGGCAAAGGTAAGCTTTGCCGCAGAAGAGCAAATGATCGCATAGGCCATACCAAGTACTGTCCAGTGATGGGCGAGGGGGGGGGGGGATCCGCAATTGTTTTTTTTTTGTCCTAACCTTCGATAAGGCTGTTGGCGAGCACTCGAGACAGCTTTCGGAATCAAGGTCCAGAGCCATGATTGTCCCACGGAGCCCCGCGTGGAAATGGACAACACACGCAGTGAGAATAAGCCGAGGCCGAGACCAGGAAATGCAGTGGGACGTTGCCACAGCCATGGGCATCCAGCACAAAAAGATGAGGGCCGAGAGAGACAGCGGTGTGCAATGCACAGGGGGACAGAACGCGGGAACACACAGAACTGGTGAGCACCGCTGCGTGAAGGACCCATCGCTGCTGCGGGTCTGGTGACACTGGCCCCATGTCTCGGACTCCCACGGGGGCCGGGTGGACGCTTGCAGCACCATTTTGAGGACCGAGGCTTGGGCGTCATTAGTGATAGGCCCGTTCCTGCAGCGCTGTACAGTGGCTGCCCCAGTCCATTACATGTCTCTGGTGGACCAGCCTTCCTGCAGTCGTTGACTGGCGAGGCGGATCACCACCTCCACAGACCGACGCCTCCAGATTCGCAGGGTGTCCATTGGGGGTGTCCATTCATGTGCCGTGGTCGTCAAATCGCCTCGCCCCCTGTCCGCGGACGACGATGCGCCGACGCGGGGCCCCACTCCAAAGACCAGCAATGTCTGCCCAGTGGTGGGTCGTGAGGCAGTGCCTGAGGGCCACAAAGCGCCGCTTGCGCAGGGGGCGGTCGTTGGACGAGGCCATGGACGCTCCTGCATCCCAGGAAATCTTTCTTTGCGACGCCCCGGAGGTGCGCGTCCACATGCCCGCCAAACCACTCAACAATTTGAATCAATAAAGGTACAGCACAGGGGCCAGGCATGCGCACGGAATGGTCGATTCCTCACACAGTTTTACAGCGGTTGTGCATTGGGTCTCTGGGTATTGGTTCGGATTGTGCGCAACTTTGGGCCTCTTGGGGTGGACAACCAAAGTTTGACCCCGCCCCCCCCCCCCCCCCGCCCTTGGGCATCCGCCCCACCAGAAGAAGGCTGAAGAAAGCTGGATCCGGTCAGGAATGCGGCAGTGAATAGGATGGCCAGTGCGACCTCCCTCGCACTTGGCACTGAAACGTGGTGAACGAAAAGGCATTGCTGCAGGGGGTCGCGGAGGTGCTGAAGCTAACAAAATCAATTGTGGTTGCCATGCAAGGGCTTTCACTGGCGCAGTTACATGCAAACTACAGGACTGCAGAAAAAAAGAACGTTGCACACGGGACACCTGGTGAGCATGGCCCGTGTCATCTGAGAGCCACGGAGCGTCGATGGGTCAGTGGGGTAGCTGCGAAAGCCACTAAGGCTAGCCCCACCCGCCTTTGTGCTGCGTGAATGCTTTCGGAGATGGGGTTAGACTTCCCCAACTCCCCCGACCAAAGAGGTTTTAGGTTACGGCATTGTGCCCATATGCCGTGTTGCGGGCCAAATCTTGCGGTTCCGTGACAATGAATTGGTGATTGGGGCGTCGAGGAAATGTGGTTGGGCTCAGCAACTGAATGAGGGTTGGCAGCAGAACTTTGGGGGCAGTCTTCACTGAAGTCTACAGAATCGAGGGAAACAGTTGACGGCACCGAAAGTGCCGTTGTTCAAGGCAAACGGCTGCACCACGGCACAAACGGACGTTTCCCTCCCGAAGTCCGTGTGTTTGGGTGTGTGCGTTGTGGGGGGATGTGTGAAGGCCTTTTTTTCGGGGGGGTGTTTGGGGCGGCCGGAACGTTCAAAGGGGAGTTGTGTCCCATGGTGAGGGTGGAATGCAGGTTGGCGGGGCACTCCCGAAGGGAGAGTGTGGCGGCCCCATCGATGTGTCCAGCGATGCGGAACATCACACCGCAAACGCAATTTATGGCTGGCGACAGAGGCCGGCGGGACGGCAGCACACACGGACGCGGAGGGGCAAGTGCCACCCTTTTCTAAATTGAAACCTGACTGACCCACAGGAATGGTTCATCTTCCGGGGGCTGCGGGGGGGGAGGGGGTCATTAGACTATACAACACGAACGCAGTGGAGAAGGGGGAGCTCGGCGGCGATCGCCCACTACAAAGTGGCCGAGGCACGCGGCACCCGGCGCGAAGGGGGGGGGGGGGGGCAAGACCCGTGAAAAAAGGTCGAATTCGCGGCCCCCGCCATCGCACGGAATCTGCCGCTGGGGCTCCAATACAGCCTCGCTCCCGCCCGTCGTTTACGCGTCGCATGCAGGACAGAGGACCTGCGCCTTCTGTGCGATCGTGCCCCTGATCCTGCGGTAAATGATGCGCAACAAACAAGGCCCACTCACTGCCATACCCAATCACTTGCGAGGGCATTGGACTTCAGGGAGTCCTTCGGACGTGCCGCGGTACCATACCGGCGGTGTGAAACGTCCGGCGAAAAACGCGATTCAGCAAAATGTACCGTAACTTAATGTGTCCCAATCCTTGAACTTGAAAACTGGGGTGTCAATTGCGTTCCATTTCAGGAAACCCCCTTTGCCTCATCCAAGGTTGCTCACTGTAAACCCCCCCCCAAAAATAAGAACATGCCCCAAACTAAGAACCGCCCCAAAAATAAGAACCACCTGGGGCTTTCCACCAAGCGGGCCAAAAATAAGAACCACCTTGGACACAAGCAAGACAAAAGCGGGGAACACTGAAGATTTTTTTGTGCATCAGTTACTTGCGGAAATAGGAAGTGATGATCTGCAGGGACAATGGCATCTGCAGTAGGCAGCTCACTCTCCGCAACGTCCACAATGAGTCTTGCCAGATCAGCCTCCGCAGGCTCAACCAACTGCTCAATCACCTCCATATCCGAGTCCTCAGATGTCTGATTTTTCCATGTCAATGGAGTCCGCACACTGTGGGTGCAAGCCATCAAAAATGTCCATTTTTTCTGAAGGCAGGAGGAGGTGTCAAACGCAATAGGAACCGCCCCCAAAAATAAGAACCCCCCCTGCTACCGCCACCAACTGGGCCAAAAATAAGAACCGGTTCCTATTTTTTTTGGGGGGGGGGGGGTTTAACAGAGCGTCCAGGACTGCAGTGCTGGATGGTTGCTGATATGTACTGAGCCACCTTTTCGGGGGACGCTTTTTTTATCCAAATGCAGACCCAAATGGCAGGAAATCGGTGGGAAGGAACAGCTGCGGCGAAATCCATTTGTGGCGGAATTTAATTCGGGGTACACAACATACGTCGAGAAAGCAACGGTGGCTGACCGGCAAACACTCATGTGTCCTCAAAATGGGTGCGATTAGATGCACCAATCCTTAAAACTTGGGAATTAATTATGTGGCCCCATCTTTAACGCCTTTAGAACTTCCAGCGTGTTTTTTTTTTAATCCCGGCAGGCCAGAGCCCCCTCCGCGGTCTACGCATTGCGGGTGTCACGCCCCCCGTGGGAGGGCCAGAGAGAAGAGGGCCTTGCCCTGTCCCTCGAGGGGCGCGGTCGGACGGCGCACGCCCTGGGGCAGTGGGGACAGTTCCCCGGCGGTGGATAGACCCCTGACGCACACACCGAGAGCCCCCGCGCACCGAGCGCCCGGCACGGCACCAGACGGCTTCGGGGCGAAGGGGGCGTGTGCGGTGGCGGGGCCGTTTGGAGGGGCTGCTGGGGGGTCCCTTGGCGAAGGGCCGGGTGGGACGACAGACCGTCTGGCCCCTGTACCCCGGTGGCAGGGGGCCGCCCGGTGCTTTACTGGGGGGTTGAGGGGCTGTGCGGGCCACCAAACAGAGGGCCTCCGTGGGGGCGATGGGCTGGTCAACTGCACGGGGACAGGCCGGCATGACACGGGAGGCCCTCAGCGAAGGCGAACGCAGTGGAGCGTCTCAGCCACACCATTAAGAGCCTGTGCGCCCCAGTCATACAACGAAGAGGCAATTGGGATGTTTTGTTCTGCAAAAATGTTGCGAAGCGACCAACAACAACTCTGAACACTAATTTTTTTCTGCCATTCTTTCCTGGCGAAATGTTACGTTTTGTGTTGGCAGTTGGACCAAAGACATCTGTTCTTGTTTTGCTTGCGCCGTAGTTTTTTGCGAAAATTGGGGCCCTCGGTCTGAGCGTCGCGGGAATACCACGACGAGCCTGAGCGCCCAACTCCTACGCCCGCAGTAAAACGCAGTTGACTGAAGTGGACCGCAGTGGAACTGACGGTCAGGACTGAGGAGTCGCTTTGTGCTCGAAATCGAGTGGAACGACACATCAAACGCCGCTGCCCGAAAAGGAAACCGGGGCACATGCCCAGGCCCACAGGCTTCGCG
This sequence comes from Eutreptiella sp. 'Long Island Sound 2002', assembly GCA_964036045.1. NCBI lineage: Eukaryota > Euglenozoa > Euglenophyceae > Eutreptiales > Eutreptiaceae > Eutreptiella > Eutreptiella sp. 'Long Island Sound 2002'. The sequence goes on along the minus strand of OZ038387.1, from coordinate 7,144,093 downwards.
GAAGCCTCCTGCTCCTGGCGCAGACTCATTTGAGGAACGCGCCACTGCCATCCGCCTGGGGCACCACTCGTACTGGGGTCGCAAGGGTCGCCGCTGTCGAGCCGTCCGATCCCAACGGATTCCTGCGGTTGACTTCCGCCATCACATGCACCGCCGCGCTGAGTTTGCTCCAGTGCTGCTGCGTGGTGAAGCGGGGCGAGAGGGATGCAGACCGGGGCACGAACGGGTGCGCAACGGATTCGACGGTATTTGAGGCCTTAGAACCGCCAAAGATTCGTGAGAAGAAATTGCACGGTCCAGAGGGTTGCTCGTGCACATAGTGCATGGGGCAGTTCAGCATGATCCGTGAGAGCTCTGGATACCTGAAGAAGTACCGGCAATGACAGTGGCAGTGGCAGTGGCAGTGGCAGTGGGAGAGTGGCAGTGGCACTGAGAGCGGCAGTGGGAGTGGCAGTCGCAGTGACAGTGGGAGTGGCAGTGAGTGCGGCAGTGGGAGTGGGAGTGGGAGTGGCAGTGGCAGTGGGAGGAGGAGGAGGAGGAGGAGGAGGAGGAGCGCCCGCCACAGTCCCACGGACGATGGGCCTTGGCGTCGTCCCCCGGGGGTCCCACGCAGACCAGCCGAGGGAGTCCTCCGTCTTACCTCCGCTAGAGCAAGACGAATCTCGCCGCACACCTGAGAACGCTCCTCCTAGCAGGCCGTCTGGGTCACAGCATCGGTGTACGACAACGCTACGGTCCGATCTGCTCTCCGGTCCCGGCCACCGACCGCTCCGAACTGTCCTAGATCCACCCGAGGTAGCGTCCCAAGATCAACGTGACGGAAGGTGTGGGTCTCCCGGGGCATCACCCCCGACTTAGGACGCCGCCAGACAAGGAGCGCGATCTGGCTCGACTGCGCGCTGTGCCGGAACGGTCCGGGCGCGTGAGGCCGAGGACGGGTCACTGACGTAGATAAGGCCACTGGGCAGGCCGACCCAGGGCCACCTGCACGTCCTTGAAGACCGTACGGGGGCCTTGGGAAGCCGCATTGAGGATGGCCGAGAAGGCTGAGTGCAGTGCGGCACACCAAGAGGGGATCACATCTCCACAGAGGCCGGCCTCCAGGCTCCGTCCGTCGCCACCGTAATGGATGGCCCAGAGGCGGCGCCGGTCCGGGAAATGGGGGGCAAGCCCGTGCCGGCCGAGGCCGTCCAAGATGATCACATCATGGGCTTCCAAGTCAACTTCTTGCCGTGTGCCGGGCGGCATCTGGTTGCTCTTGAGGTACACATACAGGACTCGGTATGGGCTCCGCTTGCTACGGGTGGCGATGGTGGACTTCACCTTGGGGGCTAGGAGGAGGTCTCCTGACAGAAATGGGCCTAGGATGACGTCCCGGGCCGGCCACCTGGATGACCTAGGCGTCGGGGTCCAGTTGGCGACGTGGTACCATTCTGGCGGAGGGTTGTTGGCGAGGGACTGGTTCACGGGGACCCCCGTCAGGGGGGAGAAGTGGTCGGCGAGAGGCAAGATGGGCACCGCATGCCGCTTGTGCAGGAGGACGGTAGTGAGTATGACGTCGCAGAGGAGGCGACGGAGGTTCGCAGGACGTAGACGCCTGTGTTGAAGGGCATCCCTGTGCGGCGGGGAGACGGCCGCGAGACGCCCAACGGTGTAGGTGGTGATGGTGCCGTGGGCTGGGGAGCCATCCACGGCCAGCAGGAAGGGCTCGTCGCCCCAGAGGACGAGGACTCCCCAGGTAGTGGGTGTGCAGTGGCCAGGCATGGCACCTCTGGGAGAGCCGGGCCGCGAGCCACCGATGGTAGTGGGCGCGAAGGAGCGGGTCGAGTGGGCAAGAAAGGACGTGGTCGCCAGGGGCAGGCAGGACACAGAGGAGGCAGGGCGTGTCCCTGGGGGGGAACAGGGAAAGGCAAATGCCGGTGACCGTGAGGTGGTCCCCCCACATGAGGAGTCCATGACTGACGGCGGCGGCGTATTCACCGAGGGCAGGGTGGCGCCGAGGAGGGGGGGTCTTGGCATAGGCGTTGTGGGAGGCGAACAGGGCGCGCCGTGTGTGGGGGAGGGCGTCGTGGACTTGGAGGCCCGCGTGTGAGAAGCAGATGCGGGGATCCTGTAGGGAGCTGAGCCATCCCACCGTAGTCGGGCAGTTGACAGCGGCTCGCCCTGCCGCCGCGTCAACGTGGTCCAGCAGGGCGTCGAGCCAGGTGCCGGTGATGTGGGAGTAGAGGTGGCGGGGGGGGGGGGGGTGGCCACTGGCCATAGCACGGCACTCGCGGATTAGGTCCCCTTGCAGCGAGTCGTCTGGTTCCCGTCGCCCTTCTTGGGCCGTGATGTATCCTTTGCAATCAGCAAAGTGCCATGAGCCGGACCGGAATCCGAAGGTGGGGTCGGCCGAGGGGCCCCGGGCGGTGAGGGCCACCCACGCCGTGTACAGCTCCGCCGTGTAGGCGTTGTCCAGCCGTAGGGGGATGGAGACAGGGTATACCTGGTACCGGAGAGTGACGGGGCAGAATACTGCCACGGCCCCACCACAGCGCCGGGTCCGTGGGCACCATGACGCATCATGGGGGATGCCATAGTTTTCTGGGAGCCAGGAGAACGTGGGAATGGCTGTAGTCACCGCGTGGCAACGGCCAACTGGGGGGGCTGTGCCAGCAGGGGGGACCGGGACGTGAGGACACCCGAGGCCACCCTCCGCGGTGTGCATCCTCTGCGCTCCGGTGGCCTGCAATCATCCATGTGTGGGTGTCCTGGACCTCGAGCCCGGGGGACAATAGGGCCATCACGTGGGGAGCGTGGTCCGGCAGATGCTCGGCGGGGGGTAAATGGATGGAGATGTCGCACTGGTGGCATAGGGCGACAAATAGGTCGTGATCCATGGGGTGGGCAGCACACCGGAGCCCGAGCTCTGAGGTGAGGCAGGGTTGTGAGGGGTGGAAGCGCCAAAGGGCAGTCAGGAGCCCGTGGCGCGTGGACTCACGGACCAAGGGGTTGGGGTGGTTCAGGTGCCGGATGTAGACGCTGAGGAAGTTGGCAAACCCGACGACCGGAGCTGGGGGGATGCCAATGCCCCCTTCGGGGATTTCGTGGAGGAAGTGGGCAGAGGCCGACAGGGCGCAGCCAGCAGTGGCGCGCAAGGCCGAGGCGGCCATGGCGTCCAGCACTCGCATGGCCCCATAGGAGGGGGGGCGGACACTGGTAACCAGTTCACCGTCCCGTGGCACTTGGCGACGAAAATGGCGAGGGGGTAGTGGGCCGGTAGTTTGGGGGCTCAGAGCGCCCTGCATGCGGATGTGGTGCCAGAGAACAACCGCTTGGAGTCGACGGGGTGGAAGAGGTGGGGGAGGGCGTGGCGGCCAAGGACGCGGACATAGTCCTGGCCAGTGGCGCACCGTACTGGGTGGCCGTTCAGGTACACCGTGTCTCTGAAGAGGTGGACTCTGCCATCGCGCATCTCCGTGCCGACTAGGACCGTCTTGGTTGGATCTGAATGGAGGTTGGTGAGACGGCCCGCCCGCTCAATTCCGTGGGCGAGGGTGGGGAGGTGGCACCGGTCGCCGGGCAGCCACTGGGTATCATCCATCAGCAGCACCCGGTTCAGCGGTCCCGCGTGGGTTTCGGCGGGTGGGACGTGGCGACAGGCCTCGCGTCCTCGGACCTCGCCATATATGCAGTACTTCATGCCGGACACGGGGCATCCCTGCCCCGTGCCGGCACCCAGGTAGGTGGAGGACGGGGACAGGCCGTCAGCTCCCCCCATATGCACTTCCAGGGCGCGGTCGTGGTGCTGTAGGGTCGTGGCGTCGGCCGCGGAGACCCCGGCATCGGTAAGAACGGCGTACTCGGTGTTGTGGTTGATGGAGCCGTGCACGTGGCGGACGTCGTCCGACGGGACGTCCGCGCCTCGAGGCACCACCTCTGGCGGTCCCAGCACACGTCGTGGAGGACGCGGAGGACCTCCACGGAGGAGCAGTGGGGGGACATCCCGAATTGGTAGGGTGGCAAGATGCCGCCCGCTACCAGGCGGGGCTGGCAGTGGTCTTTGAGCAGGGCGGCTGTGAGCTTCCACACCTTGGCCAGATTCGTGAGCGGCCTGCCGTTGGCGATGATGCCCCGTGGCATCTTCTTTGGGAGGTTGATGAAATCCGCGGAGTGCGCCTAGGGCACGGGCGTCCCGTCGAGAATGTCGTTGACCAAATCCGTGACGACGGTAAACTGGGCGTCCTCCAACCGTCCGAACAACCGGTATTCCAGCAGATCGTGGTACGGCACGGTGGCCGTGGCTCGGTGGATGATGGCACGTAGGTTGGCGATGGTGCGCGGGGTGGCGTGCCAAGCAGGGCACTGGTCCATCCCGTAATGGCCTGGACGTGGGCGAGGGAGAGCGCCTCGAGGGGAGCCAGGTGTCGCTGACGCAGCTGGTCCAGCGCAACCGCGGCTTGTTGGTGGAGCTGTACCCCCACGACGTAGACGGGATCCGCTGGGGGTACGTAGCGGGCCCCTAACGTGCGGCGGTAGTCCACCTTGGTGGGTTGCCCGGGGGCACTGGGTAGGGGTGCCAAACCCACATCTTTCTCAAGGAGGATGACATCCCACGCTGCTCGGATCTGTTCCCTGAGGCGGGCCACCTCCATAAGGTGAGGGGATTGGGAAGCCCAGTCCGGTTGCGCAATGGTGTAGCGCCATAGGTTGGTGACGTGGACCCGGACAGCCGACGGCACAGGCTGACTGGGGGCAGGGGGCCCGTAGGCCGCCGTGGCTGCGGCGTAGAGCGCTGTGGTCACCGCGACGTAGCGCGGCGGCGTATCGGGGGCGCCTGAGGGCGGCGAGGCGAGCTCGGCCCGGAAAGTGTCGTTGAGGGCGCGGAGTTGGCTGGCAAGGGGTTCCTGGGGGATGGGGAACCGGCCTCTCCTCGATGGGCACACGAGCTGGGGGGCAGGGGGGAGGTCATGGAGGGTGGTCAGCACCGGCATATGGTCAGACGGGAAACTGGAATCGGAGCGCACCTCTGTGGTGTGGGCAGCTTCCGAGGGGGTCCGGAGGAAGGTGTTGTCTAGGGCACCTACGATGCCTTGCGGGCTCACCCACGTGGGGGCCTCTGCAAGGGGGTGCAAGCGGTGCAACCCCAGGCGCGTGAGTGTGGGCAGGACGAGGTCGCAGAGCGGGGCGGGGGAGACTAGGAGGTGTGAGACCCAACGGCAGTTGGCGTTCAGGTCCCCCATCAAGACAATGACCCTGGCCGGGGTGAGGAGGAGGTAGGGGTACACCCCGTCCAGGATCTCGTGGAGGGTGTCGAGGTCCCCGTCGGCCGGGAAATACACGTTGGCGTGGCAGTGGGTCACGCTCGCTACGGTGAAGTGCGTGACGAGAGCGCGCCCCGAGGGGTGGGTGCTGTGGCTGGTGACGGTCAGGTCCAGGGCCTTGTAGAATAGCGTGGCGCACCCCCCGGCAACTTTCGCGGGGGCTTGAATGGCGTGGTAGAGGGGATGCACCCTTTGGATGATCAGGGGACCAACTTCTTGAACGTGTAGGGTCAGTGGGTACTAGTACTCGCGTATCAGCACGTCCAAGGCACGTAGCTTGGGCCGCAGCGACATATGCACGTTTAGGGTTACGATGCCCGGGCGGGACGACACATGGTCTAGCGGAGGGGCACCGGAGGAGGGGTGGGTGGCGGGGAGGTGCTGGGACGGTTTGCGGGCCACGGCCGCAGGGAGGGCGTGAGGAAGGCCCCGAACCCATTTACGCAGATGTCGGGGGTTACATGTGGCCGCCAGCACCAAGAGACTGGTTCGGGTGAGGCCGGTGGCCTCGATAGAGACGCGGTTGTGCAAGGACAGTGGGAGGAAAACATGATGGTGCTCGGGTAGGATGAGGGAAGCAGGGGGCATGCCCTTGCGGCTGAACTGTATCTGGTGAGACCCAGATACCTATACGCAGTGCACGGCGCCCACCAGTGACAAGGTGTCGCGGGGCCATGAGTCCGCCCCGCTGCACGCCCGGTAGTAGTGTACCCCTGCCGGCAGGTGTAGGCACATGTGGAGGGCGTAAGGAGGCGGGACGAACTGGGCTGTGCCCGGGGCCGGCACTGGCACCAAGCCCCATTCGCTGGGGGGAGGGGAGCTGGGGGTGTACGCACCCAGGTGTAGGTCCATTAGTCGGGGGACGCCATCGAGGTGGGAGTGGCGGAGCTGCGAGACGGCGTCCGGGATGTCCTCGTTGCGCCCCGCCGGCTCATGCTCTATCGGTCCCTCGGATGCCGACCAAAGTATGGCTGGTAGCGGTGCGGGTTGGCTGTGGGGCTCCAGGTCGGGGGAGCGTAGGGGTTGTGGGCCATGGCAACGCGGGGGTCGTGCCGGTCCCCCGAGTACGGGTAGGGCTGGAGGCGGGCTGCAGCATGGCGGTCGTGGCGGCTTGGGTGCTCACGGGGGTCTGCCCGCTCGTCGCGGTAGGCACTGCGACGCCTCGGCGGAGGGCTAACGTGTCGATACCCAGGGCTGCGGCGGCCGGATGGGGACCTGTCCGAGCGGCGCGGGCTATACCGCCGCTGGTGCTTGGCCTCTGGCTCTCCTTCCGAGTCCGAGGCCGCCGTGAGGTCCACTTCCTCCTCCGGGTCGTACTTCCGATGGTGCTTTTGTCCTCGTCCTCCACGGTGGGCTTTGCGGGCGGGGTATTCCCTGCCGGGGTCGGGGGCCCATGGGGTGTAGGGCTGCTTCTTGGACTCCGCCCAGGAGACCCTTCCAGCCTCAGGCGGTGTGGTGCCGGGTCAGCTTCATGCCCTTGTCGTAGTCAACGGGCTTGACGCCAACGATGGTGAACTTCGCCTTGTGGTTGAGCCGCGCGTCCGAGATGGACGAGAGTCCGGCACCAAACTTGTCGTGGAGGATGCCTCCCAGCAGACCCGTGTCCACTTCCCCCGATGGGGGGTCATCCACCTCCTTCCATCCCACCCAGAGCGCCTTGGAGAAGATCTGGGGGTCCACTTTCTGGGGCGTGTACCCCTTCTTCTTGGCCGCGCCCTCTGCCTGGTTGGCGGCTGCGGCTTCGACTGGGGAAGCGGCTGGACTGTGCACGACTCGCTGGACAGGGGGAGGGCTCGCGAGGAAGGTGCGCAGGACATCTGCGACGCCGAGCAGGCTAGGTGCATGGCTGCGGACCCAGGTCCATTGATCCCGAATCGGGGATTGCGGGAGGGAGCTGACGCTCGCGCCATAGTGGCAGAACAGCTGGTGGTGGAAGGCGTGGGCAACTTCGTCTTCACATCCCCGTGGGATCTCGGGGATCCATTCCAGGAGGGAGGCCAGTGCGGCGTCGGTGGGGGAGGGTGTGGGCGACGGTGGCTGGAGCGGAGCGCCTGGGGCCCGGAGTGGGGCAGCCGCCCGGGGCTTGGGAACCGGGGCCGGGACGGCAAATAAAATGTTCGGTGCATCCATGGGGGCCTCCGGGGTAGTCACGGGGCTGGGTGTAGCCACAGCCTGCCTGAGCACGCCAGCCAGGTCTTCAAGCTCGGGCATCTGGGGCGAGGTGAGGACTGCAGCGGCGAGGATGACGGGCACGAGGGCCAGGAACTGTGGAGAGCCGGGCGGCGGAAGCTCAAACGAGGCCGGCACCGCACTGCGCACAGCGTTGGCGAACGCGGGCGGCGTGGACTGGAGGACGCAAAGCCTGGTGGCAATGGACAGGAGGGGGGGCAAGGCCCTGATGAAGCTCTGTAGCTTAACGGCCTTGGCCTGCCGCTGTGCAGCAGCGGATCGCTGGACTTGCTGCAAGGCGTTGTCCCGTTCGGTGCGGATCATGTCCAGGCCACACTTGAGGGACTCAAGGTCCCCTTGTGCCACGCTTAGCTCCTGCTGCAGGGTCTCATACCGATCACGCAGCTGGGCGCAGTCCGTTGAGTAAGCCGACACGTCCAGGTCCGGGACAAAGGGCTCCCCCGGTTGCGAGGGGCTGGGGGGGGGGGGGGGCGACCCGTCGGTCGGGGCAGGCGACTCTGGCGGCGTGGGGTCGGCGGCAGCTGGCTTGACTTGTGAGGCGGGTTCGGGGATGGTGAACGAGAGCCTTGGCTGTTCGGGTAGCAGCGATGAGGGCGAGTGATTAGAACTTGCGGGGGCGGCCTCGTCTTGGCAGCGGCACATCGATGATGCCGGGGTGAATGCAAATGATGCAAACAGGGTCCCAACGGCGCTGGGGGCAGGCTAGCCCTTGGCGAGGTAGGGCGCTTCGCTGGGCGAGGTGAGGGGAGGGGGGCTAGCTGTGTCTGGGATGCCAGCCCGCAGGAGGGCGATGGTGGGGGCTGTTGCCCACGAGTGCTGCCCGGCCTGCTCGATCTGGTGCAGCAGCTCCACACTGCGGACCGGCAGGACCGAGCACTGCAGCAACGGCCGCGGCTGGTTAGGTGCCCACATGCCCTTGTTGGCGAGGGGAGGGGGAGTGGCAACTGGGGCCGACGTGTATTGCCCAGAGAGGCACATGGACGAGGCCCATGCCAGGGGGATGAACTTCAGCGGGATGAGCTCTGCTCTCGGGATCTGGGATGCTAGCAGGACTGCGTGCACGTCATTGGGCAACGCCCAAAAGGCCGCCACCACCTCGCGGGTCCGAAGGCGGTCCCATGACGGCCTAAGGTGGGGGGGCAGGAACTGGCTGATGGGCTTGAGAATCTTGTGGGGGACCTTCTAGCTTTGGATTTCTGGGGCCACGTCGGCATCAATGGCCGGGGCTTTTTCGCGGGCCGTGTAGAGGCCCCGGAAAACCATGCTGCGGAGGCGGGCTACAGGAATGGGGGCGTGTCCGGGGCTCCAGCGCGTGACCAGGGCGGCAGTGAGGGCGTCGGGATCTTTGAAGACGTATTCCAGCTGCGGGCCGCCTTGCGCAAGCGACAGGGGGACATGTTCGATAACCTTCACGTCCGATGCGCTCGTGGCGGCCGTAACGGTGGCCGTGAGCAGGAGCCCTCGCGGCGTCCATGCCCCTGTCACGGCAGTGATACCTTGGATACTGCCATCCGCTGCTGCCCGCCGTAGGGCATCGCATAGGTCGGCCAGGGCGGGGTTGGGGGCCCGGATGGCCTCATCCGCCGCCTCCAGCGCGTCATCCTTCAGCATATCGAGCTCCCGTAGGAGGCGATCAGCGTCGTCAGATTGGGCAATATCCATCAGATGCAGGGGGAACGGTCCCCGGCGTAGGGCGCCGCCTCGGCCGGTGTCAGGGGCAGGAGAGGGGGAGTCCTGGGACGGCGTTGAGCGGTCAGACATGAGTGGCTGTAACGAAAAGGGAGCAGGTGGCCTGCGGCCGCGAGGTGTTGGGAGAGGGTAGCATATGGGGGCGCAGAGGCTACGGGAGGAGCGTGAGCAATAGCGGTAGCACCCACCAGGCTGGGCGCCGAAGAAAAACATAGGGTGCCACGATCGTGGCCATGGTGTGACGAAACAAAGATTATGGCGCGAGAGCGCAAAGTAACATAGGGTCGCCTGGCGCAGCGGGCCGGCGGATGGGGGTCCTAGGACTCACGAGGACGGGGGTGCGAGGGGGGCGCCGCGCCGGCGCGCGGGGCTGCAACCCATGGGGTGCACAGGCGAGCGGGGTACCAGTGTCTGCCCCCCCTCCTACGGAGCCATGCGACTGTTGGACGCTATGGCCGCCTCGGCCTTGCGTGCCACCGCTGGCTGGGCCTTCTCAGCCTCTTCCCACTTCCTCCGCGAAATTCCCGAAGGGGGCGTTGGCATTCCCTCAGCCCCGGTCGTCACATTCGCCAACTTCCTCAGCGTCTACATCCGACACTTGAACCACCCCAACCCCCTGGTTCGCCGGTCCACGCGTCATGGACTCCTGACTGCCCTATGGCGCTTTCATCCCTCGCAGCCCTGCCTCACCTCAGAGCTCCGGCTACGGTGTGCTGCCCATCCCACGGACCACGACTCGTTCGTCACCCTATGCCACCAATGCGACATCTCCATCCATTTGCCCCCCGCAGAACATCTGCCGGACCACGCTCCCCACGTGATGGCCCTGTCGTCCCCCGGACTCGAGGTCCAGGACACCCATGCATGGATGCTGGCGGGTCACCACAGCGCGGAGGATGCGCACCACGGAGGATGGCCCCGAGTGTCCCCACGTCCCACCCCCCCCGTCAGCACACTCCCCCCGGTTGGCCGTAGCCACGCGGTAACTGCGACAGTCCCCTCATTCTCCTGGCTCCCGGAGAACTATGGAATCCTCCGTGGTGCCCACGGACCCGGCGTTGTGGTGGGGCCGTGGCAGTGTTCTGCCCCGTCACCCTCCGGTACCAGGTGTACCCTGTCCCCATCCCCCTACGGCTGGACAACGCCTACACGGCGGAGCTGTACACGGCGTGGGTGGCCCTCACCGCCCGGGGCCCCTCGGCCGACCTCACCTTCGGGTTCCGGTCCGGCTCATGGCACTTTGCTGATTGCAAGGGGTACATCGCGGCCCAAGAAGGGCGACGGGAACTAGATGACTCGCTACAAGGGGACCTGATACGCGCATGCCGCGCCATGGCCCATGGCCACGCCCCCCTCCTCGCCACCTCTATTCCCACATCACCGGCACCTGGCTCGAAACCTACTGGACCAGGTTGATGCGGCGGCGGGGCAGGCTGCTGTCGCGTGCCCGGATACAGTAGGGTGGCTCAGCCCCCTGCAGGATCCCTGCGTCTGCTTCTTTAACGCAGGCCTCCAAGTCCACGACGCCCTCCCCCATGCACGCCGCGCCCTAATCGCCTCCCACCACGCCTACGCCAAAACCCCCCCTCCTCAGCGCTACCCGGCCCTCGGTGAGTACGCCACAGCCATCAGCCATGGACTCCTCACGTGGGGCGACCACCTCACGGTCACCGGCATTTGCCTTTCCCTGTTCCCCCCCAGGGACACACCCTGCCCCCTCTGTCTCCTACTTGCCCCTGGCGACCACGTCCTTTCTTGTCCACTCGACCCGCTCCTTCGCTCCCACTACCATCGGTGGCTCGCGGCCCGGCTCTCCCAAAGGTGTCGCGCCTGGGGCCACTGCACATCCATGGCCTGGGGAACCCTCGTCCTCTGGGGCGACGAGCCCTTCCTGCTGGCCGTGGATGGCTCCCCGGCCCACGGCGCCACCACCACCTACACTATCGGGCGCCTCGGGGCCATTTCCCCGCCGCACAGAGATGCCCTTCAACACAGGGGTCTGCGTCCTGCACACCTCCGTCGCCTCCTCTGCGACGTCGCACTCACTACCGTCCTCCTGCACAAATGGCATGCGGTGCCCGTCCTGCCTCTTGCCGACCACTTCTCCCCCCTGACGAGGGTCCCCGTGAACCAGTCCCTCGCCAACAACCCTCCGCCAGAGTGGTATCATGTCTCCAACTGGACCCCGACGCCTAGGTCATCCAGGTGGCCGGCCCGGGACGTCATCCTAGGCCCATTTCTGTCAGGAGACCTCCTCCTAGCCCCCAAGGTGAAGTCCACCTTCTCCAGCGGTAGCAAGCGAAGCCCATACCGAGTCCTGTATGTGTACCGCAAGAGTAACCAGATGCCGCCGGGCATACGGCAAGAAGTTGATCTCGAAGCCCATGACGTGGTCATCTTGGACAGTCTCGGCCGGCACGGGCTTGCCCCCCATTTCCCGGACCGGCGCCGCCTCTAGGCCATCCATTACGGTGGCAACGGACGGAGCCTAGAGGCCGGCCTCAGTGGAGATGTGATCCCCTCTTGGTGTGCCGCACTGCACTCAGCCTTCTCGGCCATCCTCAATGCGGCTTCCCAAGGCCCCCGTACGGTCTTCAAGGACGTGCAGGTGGCCCTGGGTCGGCCCGCCCCGTGGCCTTATCTACACCCGTGACCCGTCCTTGGCCCTTATGCGCCCGGACTGTTCCGGCACGGCGCGCAGTCGTGCCGGACCGCGCTCCTTGTCTGGCGGCGTCCTAAGTCGGGGGTGATGCCCCGGGGTCCCACACAGACCAGCCGAGGGATTCCTCCGTCTTACCTCCGCTAGAGCAAGACGAATCTCGTCGCACACCTGAGAACGCTCCTCGTAGCAGGCCGTCTGGGTCACAGCGTCGGTGTACGACAACGTTGCAGTCCGATCTGCTCTCCGGCCCCAGCCACCGACTGCTCCGAACTGTCCTGGAGCCACCCGAGGCAGCGTCCCAAGATCAACAGGCACAAAAGGTGTGGGTCTCCCCACGCGACGACGCCAAGGCCCATCGTCCGTGGGACCGCAGCAAGCGCTCCTCCTCCTCCTCCTCCTCCACTCCCACTGCCACTCCAACTGCCACTGCCACTCCAACTGCCACTCGCACTGCCACTGCAACTGCCACTACCACTGCCACTGCCACTCCCACTCCCACTGCCACTGCCACTCCCACCGCCACTGCCACTGCCACTGCCACTGCACTGCCACTCGAACTGCCGCTCCCACTTCCACTGCCACTGCCACTCCCACTCCCACTGCCACTGCTACTCCCACTGCCACTACCAGTGCCACTCCCACTGCCATACCCATTGCCACTCCCACTGCTCCAACTGCCACTGCCATTCCCACTAGCACTTCCACTGCCACTCCCACCTGGTGACCTGGCACCAGTCTAAAAACCCTCAGGATGGTAGCTGTAGGACGGATTGCCTACACGCACTGCCACCCTCGAAGCCAATCGTGATACGTCGTGTTTGTCGTGCCAGCACGTGACTCATCTCTTGCCATCGTGGCCTTCTTCTCCGCTCTACTCCACCCGTATGGTGCACACACACACTCTCTCTCTCTCTTTTCCGTGTCTCCAAGGGCTAAGTGCCGCACCCTAGGTGTGTCCCTCCCCGTTGCGTAGCCCCCTCCTGTTCACAGTGGGCGCTTCGTCCTACAATCAGCTCTGGCAAGACGTCGACCTCGCCGTGGCAATCTTCCAGGCCGCTACGCGGGGAGCCGCGACGGGGATTGCATTCGACGTATTCGCCGCTCTGCGTGACGCCTTGTGCAGGGGTATCGTGAAACGAGTTCACCGTCCCGTGGCACTTGGCGACGAACATGGCGAGGGGGTAGTGGGCCGGTAGTTTGGGGGCCCGGAGCGCCCTGCATGCACTCGTGGCGCCAGAAAAACAAGCGCCGGGAGTCAACGGGGTGGAAGAGGTGGGGGAGGGCGTGGCGGCTAAGGACGCGGACGTAGTCCTGGCTAGCGGCGCATCGCACTAGGTGGCCGTTTAGGTACACCGTGTCCCTGAGGAAGTGGACCCAGCCATCTCGCATCTCCGTGCCGACCAAGACCGTCTTGGTTGGGTCCGAGTGGAGGTTGGTGAGACGGCCCGCCCGCTCAGTACCGCAGGTGAGGGTGGGGAGGTGGCACCGGTCGCCGGGCAGCCACTGGGTATCATCCATCAGCAGCACCCGGTTAAACAGTCCCGCGGGGGTTTCGGTGGGAGGGACGTGGCGACGGGCCTCGCGTCCTCGGACCTCGCCATATATGCAGTACTTCATGCCGGACACGGGGCACCCTTGCCCCGTGCCGGCACCCAGGTAGGTGGAGGACGGGGACCGGCCATCAGCTCCCCCCATGTGCGGCATCGGCCGTGGAGATCCCGGCCACGGTCAGGACGGCGTACTCTGTGGTGTGGTTGATGGAGCCGTACGCGTGGCAAACGTCGTCCGACAGGACCCACGCCTCGAGGCGCCGCCTCCAGCGGTCGCACCACACGTCGTGGAGGACGCGGAGGACCTTCACGGAGGAGCAGTGGGGGGACATCCCGAACTGGTAGGGCGGCAGGATGCCGCCCGCCACCAGGCGGGGCTGGTAGTGGTCTTTGAGCAGGGCGGCTGTGAGCTTCCACACCTTGGCGAGATTCGTGGGCGGCCTGCCGTTGGCGATGGGTCCGTGTGGCATCTTCTTCGGGAGGTTGATGAAATCGGCGGAATGCGCCTGGGGCACGGGCGCCCCGTCGAGAATGTCTTTGACCAAATCCGTGACGACGGTAAACTGGGCGTCTCCCAACTGCCCGAACAGTCAGTACTCCAGCAGATCGTGGTAAGGCACAGGGGCCGCGGCTCGGTGGATGATGGCACGCAAGTTGGCGATGGTGCGCGGGGTGGCAGGCCAAGCAAGGCACTGGTCCATCCCCTGATAGCCTGGACGCGGGCGAGGGAGAGCGCCTCGAGGGGAGCCAGGTGCCGCTGACGCAGCTTGTCCAGCGCAACCGCGGCTTGTTGGTGGAGCTGTACCGGGACCCCCACGACGTAGACAGGATCCGCTGGGGGCACGTATCGGGCCCCCAACGTGCGGCGGCAATCCACTTTAGTGGGCTGCCCCGGGGCACTGGGCAGGGGCGCCAAGCCTACATCCTTCTCAACGAGGATGACATCCCAAGCTGCCTGGATCTATTCTTTGAGGCGGGCTACATCCACAAGGTGAGGGGATTGGGAAGCCCAGTCCGGGTGCGTGACGGTGTACCGTCGCAGGTTGGCAACGTGGACCCGGACAGCCGACGGCACAGGCTGACTGGGGGCAGGGGGCCCGTAGGCCGCCGTGGCTGTGGCGTAGAGCGCTCTGGTCACCGCGACGTAGCGCGGTGACGCGTCAGGGTCGCCTGAGGGCAGCGAGGCGAGCTCGGCCCGGAAAGTGTCGTTAAGGACGCGGAGCTGACTAGCAAGGGGTTCCCAGGGGATGGGGAAACGGCCCTTCTTCGACGGGCACACGAGCTGGGGTGCAGGGGGGAGGTCATGGAGGGTGGTCAACACCGGCATATGGTCAGACGGGAAACTGGAATCGGAGCGCACCTCTGTGGTGTGGGCAGCTTCCGAGGGGGTCCGGAGGAAGGTGTGGTCTAGGGCACCTACGATGCCTTGCGGGCTCACCCACGTGGGGGCCTCTGCAAGGGGGTGCAAGCGGCGCAACCCCAGGCGCGCGAGTGTGGGCAGGACGAGGTCGCAGAGCGGGGCGGGGGAGACTGGGAGGTGTGGGACCCAACGGCAGTTGGCGTTCAGGTCCCCTGTCACGACAACGACCCTGGCCGGGGTGAGGAGGAGGTAGGGGTATACCCAGTCCAAGATCTCCTGGAGGGAGTCCCATCGGCCGGGAAATACACGTTGGCGTGGCAGTGGGTCACGCTCGCCACGGTGAAGTGCGTGACGAGGGCGCGTCCAGAGGGGTGGGCGTTGTGGCTGGTTACGGTTAGGTTAGGGGCCCTGTAGAGCAGCGTGGCGCAGCCCCCGGCAACTTTCGCGGGGGCTTGAATGGCGTGGTAGAGGGGATGCACCCTCTGGATGATCAGGGGACGAACTTTTTGGACGTGTAGGGTCAGTGGGTACTGGTATTCACGTATCAGCACGTCCAAGGCACGTAGCTTGGGCCGCAAGGACATCTGTACATTTAGGGTGACGATGTCCGGGCGGGACGACACGTGGTCTAGTGGAGGGGCACCGGAGAAGGGGTGGGTGGCGGGGGGGTGCTGGGACAGCTTGCGGGCCACGGCCGCAGGGAGGGCGCGAGGCAGGCCTCTAACCCACTTGCGTAGGTGGCGGGGGTCGTACGTGGCCGCCAGCACCGGGACACCGGCTCGGGTGAGGCCGGTGGCCGTTATAGAGACGCGGTTGTGCAGGGACGGTGGGAGGACAACATGGTGGTGTTCGGGCAGGATGAGGGAAGTCGGGGGCATGCCTTTGCGGCAGAACTGTATCTGGTGGGACCCAAACACCTGCACGCAGTGTATGGCGCCCACCATCGACAGGGTGTCGCGGAGCCAAGAGTCCGTCCCGCTGCACGTCCGGTAGTAGTGGACCCCCGCCGGCAAGTGCAAGCACATGTGGGGGGTGTAAGGGGGCGGGACGAATTGAGTTGTGCCCGGGGCTGGCACTAGCACCAAGGGGAGCTGGGGGTGTACGCACCCAGGTGCAGGTCCCGTAGCCGGGGGACGCCGTGGAGGCGAGAATGGCGGAGCTGCGAGACGGCGTCCGGGATGTCCTCGCTGCGCCCCGCCGGCTCCTGCTCTAGCGGTCCCTCGGATGCCAACCGAAGTACGGCTGGTAGCGGTGCAGTTCGGCCGGGGCGCTCCAGGGCGGGGGAGCGTAGGGGTTGTGGGCCATGGCCACGCGAGGGTCGTGGGGGTCCCCCGAGTATGGGTAGGGCTGGAGGCGGGCTGCAGCATGGCGGTCGTGGCGGCTTGGGTGGTCACGGGGGTCTGCCCGCTCGTCGCGGTAGGCACTGCGACGCCTCGGCAGCGGGCTGTCACAGCAATGCCCAGGGCTGCGGCGGCGGGATGGGGACCTGTCCGACCGGCGCGGGCTGTACCGTCGCTGGTGCTAGGGTTCTGGTTCTCCTTCCGACTCCGAGGTCGCCGTGTGGTCCACTTGCTCCTCCGGGTCACGCTGGCGGCGGTGCTTCTGTCCTCGTACTCCTCAATGGGTTTTGCGGGCGGGGTAGTCCCTGTCCGGGTCGGGGGCCCATGGGGTGGAGGACTGCTTCTTGGACTCCGCCCACGCGACTTCCCAGCCTTGGGCGCTGTGGTGTCGGGTCAACTTCATGCCCTTGTCGTAGTCAACGGGCTTGAGACCGACAATGGTGAATTTGGCCTTGTGGTTGCGCTGCTCGTCCGAGATGGACGAGAGTCCGGCACCGAATTTGTCGTGGAGGATGCCTCCCAGCAGACCCGCGTCCACTTCCCCCGATGGGGGGTCGTCCACCTCCTGCCATCCCACCCAGAGCGCCTTGGAGAAGATCTGGGGGTCCACTTTCTGGGGCGTGCACCCCTTCTTCTTGGCCGCGCCCTCTGCCTGGTTGGCGGCTGCGGCTTCGGCCGGAGAGGCGGCTGGACTGTCCATGACCCGCTGAACAGGGGGAGGGCTCGCGAGGAAGGTGCGCAGGACATCTGCGATGCCGGGCAGGCCGGGCGCATGATTGCGGACCCAGGTCCACTCATCCCGAATCGGGGATTGCGGGAGGGAGCTGACGCTCGCGCCGTAGTGGCGGAACAGCTGGAGGTGGAATGCGTGTGCAACTTCGTCTTCACATCCCCGTGGGATCTTGGGGATCCATTCCAGGAGGGAGGCCAACGCGGCGTCGGTGGGGGAGGGCGCGGGCGACGGCGGCTGGAGAGGAGCGCCCGGGGCCCAGAGAGGGGCAGCCGCCCGGGGCTTGGGAACCGGGGCCGGGACGGCAAACGAAATGTCGGGAGCATCCATGGGGGCCTCCGGGGTGGGCACGGGGCCGGGCGTAGCCACATCCTGCCTGCGCACGCCGGCTAGGTCTTCGAGGTGAGGCACCTGGGGTGAGGTGAGGATCGCCGCGGGAAGGATGACGGGTACGATGGCCAGGAACTGTAGAGGGCCGGGCGACGGTAGTTCAAACGAGACTGGCACCGCACTGCGCACGGCGTTGGCGAACGCGGGTGGCGTGGACTAGAGGCCGCGGAGCCTGGTGGCAATGGACAGGAGGGGGGGCAGGACCCTGATGAAGTTGTGCAGCCTAACGGCCGCAGCCTGCCGCTGCGCCGCGGCGGATCGCTGGACTTGCTGCTGGGCGTTGTCCCCCTGGGTGCGGATCATGTCCAGGTCACGCTTGAGGGATTCTAGGTCACCTTGCGTCACCGTCAGCTCCTGCTGCAGGGTTTCATACCGGTCACGCAGCTGGGCGTAGTCGGTTGAGAAAGCTGACACGTCCAGGTCCGGGACAAAGGGCTCCCCCGGCTGCGAGGGGCTGGGGGGGGGGCGACCCGATGGTTGGGGCAAGCGACTCCGGCGGCGTGGGGTTGGCGGCAGCTGGCTTGACCTGTGAGGCGGGTTCGGGGATGGTGAACGAGAGCCTCGGCTGCTCGGGCAGCAGCGATGAGGTCGACTGATCGGAACTTGCAGGGGCGCCCTCGCTTTGGGATCGGTACATCGCTGATGCCGGGGTGAATGCAGATGATGCAAACAGAGTCCCAACGGCGCTGGGGGCTGGCTAGCCCTTGGCGAGGTAGGGCGCGTGGCTGGGCGGGGTGAGGGGGGGGGGGTGTCCGGGATGCCGGCCTGCAGGAGGGCGATGGTGGGGGCCGTGGCCCACGAGTGCTCCCCGGCCTGCTCGATCTGGTGCAGCAGCTCCACACTGCGGACCGGCAGGAGCGAGCACTCCGGCAGCAGCCGCAGCTGGTCGGGGGCCCACATGCCCTTGTTGGCGAGGGGAGGGGGAGTGGCAACCGGGGCCGACGTGTACTGCCCAGCGGGGCACATGGACGAGGCCCATGCCAGGAGGATGAACTTCAGCGGGACAAGCTCCGCTCTCGGGACCTGGGCTGCTAGCAGGACTTCGTGCACGTCATTGGGCAACGCCCAAAAGGCCGCCACCACCTCGCGGGTCCGAAGGCGGTCCCATGACGGCCTGAGGTGGGGGGCTAGGAATTGGCTGATGGGCTTGTGAATCTTGTGGGAGACCTTTTGACTTTGGATTTCTGGGGGCGCGTCGGCGTCGATGGCTGGGGACTTTTCGCGAGCCGTGTACAGGCCCCGGAAAACCATGCTGCGGAGGCGGGCTGCGGAGATGGGGGCATGCCCGGGGCTCCACCGCGTGGCCAGGGCGGCATTGAGGGGGTCGGGATCTTTGAAGACGTATTCCAGCAGCGGGCCGCCTTGCGCCAATTACAGGGGGACATGTTCGATAACCTTCACGTCCGATGCGCTCGTGGCGACCGTAACGGTGGCCGTGAGCAGGAGCCCTCGTGACGTCCATGCCCCTGTCACGGCGGTGATACCTTGGATATTGCCATCCGCTGCTGTCCACCGTAGGGCATCGCATAGGTCGGCCAGGGCGGGGTTGGGGGCCCGGATGGCCTCATCCGCTGCCTCCAGCGCGTCATCCTTCAGCATATCCAGCTCCCGTAGGAGGCGATCAGCGTCGTCGGACTGGGCGATATCCATCACAAACAGGGGGAACGGTCCCCGACGAAGGGTGCCGCCTCGACCGGTGTCGGGGGCAGGAGAGGGGGAGTCCTTGGACGGCGTTGAGCGGTCAGACATGAGTGGGTGCAACGAGAAGAGAGCGGGTGGCCTGTGGCCGCGAGGCCCTGGGAGGGGGTAGCAAACACGGGCGCAGAGGTTACGGGAGGAACACGAACAATAGCGGCAGCACCCACCAGGCTAGGCGCCGAAGAAAAACATAGGGTGCCATGAGCGTGGCCATGGTGTGATGAAACAAAGATCATGGCCCGAGAGCGCAGAGCATCGAGGGGTCGCCTGGCGGAGCGGGCCGGCGGGTGAGGGTCCCACGACGCACGAGGACGGGGGTGCGAGGGGAGCACCGCGCTGGCGCGCGGTGCTGCAACATGGGGCGCATAGGCGAGCGGGGCCCCATGGCGGGACAACGCGGTAAACGGTTCACGATACCCCTGCACAAGGCGTCACGCAGAGCGGCGAATACGTCGAATGCAATCCACGTCGCGGCTCCCCGCGTAGCGGCAAGGAAGATTGCCACGGCGAGGTCGACGTCTTGCCAGAGCTGATTGTAGGACGCTGAATCACGCGGTGGCACGACTATCACGACGTAACACGACTGGCTTCGGCCCTGGCAGTGCGTGCAGGCAATCCGTCCTACAGCTACCATCCTGAGGGTTTTTAGACTGGTGCCAGGTCACCAGGTGGGAGTGGCAGTGGGAGTGGCAGTGGTAGTGGCCGTGGGAGTGGCAGTGGGTATGGCAGTAGGAGTGGCAGTGGGAGTGGCAGTGGGAGTGGCAGTGGGAGTGGCAGTGGGAGCGGCAGTGGGAGCGGCAGTGGCAGTGGCGGTGGGAGTGGCAGTGGGAGCGGAGCGGCAGTTGGAGTGGCAGTGGGAGCAGCAGTGGGTATGGCAGTGGGAGTGGCAGTGGGAGTGGCAGTGGCAGTGGCAGTGGCAGTGGCAGTGGGAGTGGCAGTGGGAGTGGAATTGGGAGTGGCAGTGGGAGTGGGATTGGCAGTGGGAGTGGGAGTGGCAGTGGGAGTGGCAGCGGGAGTGGCAGTGGGAGTGGCAGTGGGAGCAGAGCGGCAGTGGGAGCGGAGCGGCAGTTGGAGTGGCAGTGGGAGCAGCAGTGGGTATGGCAGTGGGAGCGGTTGTGGGAGTGGCAATACGAGTGGTAATGGGAGCGGTAGTTGGAGTGGCAGTGGGAGTGGTAGTGGGAGTGGCAGTGGGAGTGGCAGTGGGAGTGGTACCGAGGGGTGAGAGCTCTCCTCATCTATTCCTATTCCTGCTGCATGA
The DNA here is from genome assembly GCA_964036045.1 of Eutreptiella sp. 'Long Island Sound 2002'. Classification (NCBI taxonomy): domain Eukaryota; phylum Euglenozoa; class Euglenophyceae; order Eutreptiales; family Eutreptiaceae; genus Eutreptiella; species Eutreptiella sp. 'Long Island Sound 2002'. The sequence goes on along the minus strand of OZ038387.1, from coordinate 7,123,923 downwards.
TGTACCATGGACGTTGTTCCACTGTTGGCCCTGGGGCCTAAGCCCCTAGACTTGCGGCCAGCGCCAAGCTGCTATGACGGAGCAATTTACAAAATGGATTGGTGAAGTGCTTGCTTGTTGCTTGCTTGCGGCGGATTTATGGGGAGCAAGGTGTAGTAATGGATATGTGCTCCCCCCCCCCACGCTTTGAACCTCCCGTGCCATAGTTACTGCATATGGAGATGGATGAGTGTGTCTCAAGGCCTTGCCAAATCTCGAATTTTAGCCCCCCAACTCACCGGTGGCAACCCAAAGAATGGGCGCCAAGTCGGGAGGTACCCTCCCAACTTTGCGCACGCCAAAAAGAGCTATTTTTCACTCGACACAGCCCAACAAATTGTTCAAAATGGCCAAACGAAGGAAACCACGACCAGCTTGGTTTGTTCATGTGAAAACGCCCTTTGGTGCCCTCTAACTTCACTATGTATATCCGAGAGACGCCCAAATAGTGGTCCAAAATGGCCCAAAATTGGCGTAGTTTTGATTGTGCGGGCCCAAACCAAGAATGGCCCGTATCTTGGGCTATGTACCTCAAACCCAGATTCTGAGGGCACCTAGTCCTCCCACAACCCCCCTCTTTTTGGGGTTTCCACCCATCAAAAACGACTCCCATACTGGTGACCGCTCGGCTTGTGCGGGCAATGAGCCTAAGCCCAAACCAGTCTCTACCCGATTCTGATGATTACCCAAGTTGCGTGTCCTAGGGGGCGTTGCTATCGCCGCAAGGTAAGCGTTCTTAGAGGTGGGGGGACGGAGGCTGATGCAACTCACTGATTTACTCCAGTTCAACCAGAATGTAGCTTGGCTGTATCCTAGCTAGAAAGCACTTTCGACTGGACCTAGCAATAAAAATGTGGCTCCACAACACCCGATGTCCTCAGCCGGATGCCGGATGTTCTTGGGTGTTTTATCCATCCTTAGGATCATGTGTAGGTTGGGAGGAGGGTTTCAGGTAAAAACTGTCAGATATACCCGCAGGTGGGGGGATTTGGGGTGGGGGGGGGGGGGCAGGCACCCCTTACCTCCCCTTGCCCTCCCTCTAACCATACCATCACCATAAACCTAACCCTAACCTTTGCAGCTAGTTGGTTCGGCCATGCCAGCCATGTTGATTGGGCTGAACAAGATCCCCCAAATTCTATTGCCTTCAGCAGTGCACCTCGAAGAGAGATTGACAGTCAGCCAATCAGTCCCTTAGCCAGGCCAGCAGTCAGTCAGACAAAAGCACACAGTTTGGCTTTTTTGTCAGTGGCCGACGTGGCCCCAAGCAGTGGGGAGATCATGTGCCGAAGACCAAGCAGTGGCCAAATGGTAATGCAGCTGCTCGAAGCTTTCTTTATCGGCGGTTCAAACCCCTGTCATGTGAATACGCCGCCGCCGCCGCCGCCGCCACAGTTAACTGACCAAGGTTCGAACCGCCGACCAAAAAGTTTGCGTCGGCTGCGTTACTATTCGACCGGCGGTTTACCGCAGGCAAGAAGCAAAAAGCAAATCTAGCAGACAGACATCTCGTGGCAGTAACTCATGTGACATACAACGCTCGCCATGTCCGGTGCACGACCCGTCAAACCCTCGGTCAGGCTTGGACCTCTCCCTCCCGTCGATGCTGGTCACGGCCGCGTAGCGCACGGGCGCCGCCACGAGTAAAGCAGCCGAAACGGCTACCATAATCACTCATAATCTCGGCACACGGCTGCCGGGCGACAGCCCTCCAACTCTGGCACAGGGGCACCACCAAGGTTGGGACACGACCGGCCCGCCCTCCACTTCAAGTGGGTGGGTGGGCGGGCAGAAAGTAAAAACACACTGCCTGAAAGGCAAAGAGGTAGAGGTAAACCAACGGTGACAAGCACCGTGAGTTTACCACAGGCAAGAAGCAAAAAGCAAATCTGGCAGACAGACATCTCGTGGTTTATCTTTCTTCGGTAAAAGCGCCAGCACCACGTTGCCTCGCGCAGAAATGCTCCGGGGGTGGGAGGGGTTGGGGTGGACAGGATCCGCGCGAGGGGATACACGTGAAAACACACCACTGTCAGGGTTCAGGCTGTCGTGGGGCGCGGGATACCCTGAACATCAATACAATACTGCACCCCCCGGCAATCGCACAGGCTAAACTCGGCCCCAACTGAAGACCAGCGCAGGCACACCGCGCCGTACCCTCAGCAGTGTACTGCACAGCCCCAGAGCCACGCACGTGGCGCAAGGCGCCACGCAGCGGACAGCCACGGCACCTCAGCGCCACCGGTGGACTTCCCTCAAGCTGAGGCCGTAAACATATATGCCACCCGGCGCACCAACAACATGCTCCCTTGGATCCACAAATACGGGCGGTTACCGCCCACTTGTTTATGCGCAAACACGGACAGGGTCAGGTCGCGCACTCCCAGCCTCAACCGCTATCTGTGGCGGCACAAGTGCCGGCCCTTCTCGTCCTTGACCTCGGGACTGCCCGCGGAGGTGAACATCTGGTGCGCAGTACCACCAAGACGCGACGCTAAGTCCGTCACGGCGTCGCGCAGCAAATCCGGCGCCTCCGTGAGTGCGCAGGGCCGGTCGAAGATGAGGACGTGCCTGGGTCCCCAGCCACACCCTGCGAACCGGCCGACGTGCCAGACGGCGGGCCACCACGAATTGTGCCTGCCGCTGTGCCCGCAGTCGCCGCCGCCCCACCGCCTCGACTGAGCGGCGATGTCGCACGCCTCCCCGGTGCCGGCGCGGGCGCCGGTGGTGTCGGTTACGCCGAGGCATACCTCGTATAAAAACACTGCAGTACATAGCACAGGAGCAAAGCTCACCCGCCGTAAACCACACTACAGCACCACGCCGCCCACAAACCTGCACTTGTGCAACGAAAGCAGCAGCTCTCCCCACCGACACTGGGACGCCACCTCCGCCCGTGCAAGGCGACCGTGGAAATCTGACTGCATCCTACTCAAAGGATCACCGGGCTGCAAATAAGATGGGCACCACACGACATAAACTTGCAGTCTGGATACACATAACCGGCGCGACACCGAACGCAACATTGCATGCTGGATCTTTAACCACGTGGATGCCTTCGGCTGGACAAGCTGGGCAGACGCCACCTCACTGTCTGTCACTAAGAGCAAACAATCCCACCGCAAACGTAAGGCAAGCCGCACCGCCCAGCATAACCCCGCCAACTCCGCCGTCTGCTGCGTATGACGCGCCACGGGCACCAGCCAGGATCGGGCTCCCACCTGCGGCGAAAACCCCCCCACCCTATACGAAAACAGGTCCCACGCCGCGTCCACGCACCGGCACCATGGCCTCAGGCGTTGAAAAAGTTCAGGTACAAGGGAGTGGGAAAGCGAAATAAACTGTCGTGCCCTCTCCCAAGGCAATGCCCTATATGGTTCAGCACACAAGCACAAAGTAGAGGCCAACGCATGCAGGATCTTTACAGGCACGTTCCTGTCATGGTCCCCCCACCGGACCCAACAATACGCGCCCGCCAGCAAGGGCGCGGAGGTTAACCGCGGTCGGATGTGCCATTGGAGGAAGCCCAGCAATTTCTCCATCAGCTTGGGCCCGGGCATGGGGGATACCGCCAACTTTAACCACGCCGCCAAAATCTGCAACCACGCGCGCCTGTGGCTATAAATCATACGGCGCTATAAGTCCAAAAACTTTCCCGGCACAAACAGATGTTGCACCGGTTCCAAAGTGGACTTATCCGAGACGATAAATCGATTCTCCACCAACACACGTACACACTCCTGTGTGGTGCCGTGTAGCAAGAGACGATTGGTCGAAACTAGGACGAAGTCGTCCAAGTAATGTAGTAACTCCACACCCTGTGGGATGTGTAACCGCAACAGATCCCCCAGGATGCGCTGGCAGAGGTATGGTGAAGACTTCCAGCCAAAAGGCAATCGCGTCGCCCCTACCACCGGTCCTCCCGGCCGTACCCTAGCCCGGAAAGCCTTGTGTACGCCCTCCGGCAGGACGAAACTCCAAAAGGCGTTGGTCAGGTCTATATGTGTGGCATATAGCCGTTGCCCGGGCGGCGTCTGGTTTAACAGTCGGCAAATACCCTCCCAGGAGGGTAAGGCAAAATGGGGGGGATCCGGGGACTCCTCATTTAACCCCACGCAAGACAGTATAAGGCTGACCTTGCGGGACGACTTTGGGATAACGAAAAAGAAAAACCGACGGTGTAGTACCGTCAGGGAGCTCCCTGAAAATGCCCAGAGGCTCGGCAGCGGTAAAAAACTGACCGACCAACCCCGACACCCGACCCGCCCCGCATTGCGGATCCCGCTCAACGTCGTAACCCGCCGCGGATTCCAAAAAGTCGGCCGGCACGACCTCCCTCCACAAACTGTCCGGGATCCGGTACGACCCCACGGCCCCCAGTCCGCGCTGGACCACCTCTGGGACCACCGCCGCGAGCGACGGCTTCGGCGACGTATTCAAGTGAAGCAGCGCCTTCCATGCCGATTCGGCAAACTCGCACAGTGCCAGACAAATCACATCCACTGCAGAACCCAGGGCGAAGTCCTCGGCCACCCGGAAAACCCTATCCACAAACAACTCAATCCGCTGCAAAAGTAATGGCCCTGGCGCTGACAACTTGCGCTGCAGCCAGCACGCCGACCCCGACAACACGGCGAGCACCCGGGCATACAGGGGCAGTGCCATCAGGAACCGTGGGATAACCGGCGGGTCGCCGCCGTCCCTAGGGAACTCCGGGCCCGGTAGGCCGGGGGGGGAGCCGCCCACCAACCCCTCCCCCCCCCCCCACACCCAAGCCCCCTACCCCTGCCAAAACCACCGTCCCGTGCGTCCGCAACTCCTCCACTGTCGCGGACGTCTCCCCAGGCGGCCTCCAGGCATGTGAGACACCCAACCCCCGCGGGGGGTGCCCCACATCCACCGCCTGCTCCGACGGCTGATCCCCTGCCAGCGCCAACCGCCACCGCCAGGACCACCGTCCGCCACCCTCGACCAACTTGCGCACCGCCCATAATCTCGCCCCGCCACCACCCGCGGCCCGGGCGGGGGCGGAGGGCGCGGCGTTAGACGCGTCGCAGCCGACAGCCACGGCGCCCAACCGTCCACGCGCAGACGACCCCCCCCCCCCCCCGCGGACCTCGCGGGTGGCACGGGCACATCATGAAGATCGGGCGCCAACGCCCCCCCCCCCGCTCCCAACGGAGGTGGCGGAAATCCCACGACTGGGGGCAAGACCCTGACCAACCGCGGGCCGCTTACGGGGCGGACACTCCGTAATCTCGCTGCCCCGCCTCTTGGGTACAAGGCGCTGTGGCCTAACGGTCGGGGTAACCGTATCGGAGCCACCCACCTGGGACGGGGAAGGCACACGGTACTGCCGGACAGGGGGAGGGGGGGGCGCGTACTGCTGTCTCCGTGATCCCGGATCCCGCGGTCGTTTGCGTGACTCCACCCCCCCAGGACCGGGCGCGCCAACCCTGAAGGCATCCGCAGGAGCAGTGACGCTCCCCATGTTCGGCACACACTCCTTAACTCTACGAATTCCCGATCCATCTCCAACATCCGCATCCGAGTCAGAGTCGGACAGGACGATGACCTCAGGGGGCAGCCCAGGAAAGCGGACTGGGCGCAGGCCGGGAAAGGGGAAGTTGGTCGTGGCTCCGATGGAGGTCCTGGGACGGTTGGGAATGGGCACGGAAGGGGGCCGTCGACGGCAGCGGCACCGACTCCATGCTCTTCCCGAACGTCCTCCACCAGATTACCGCAAGTAGGCCCAAGAAGAGGCGGTGGGCTCGGGTGTGGCGGTTCCATTGGAGGCTCCACAAACCGCGAGAGGTCGTACATAGCCAAACCCCACAGAGCCGCAGGTAGCACCGTACCGCGTGGGCCCAGACCCACAGCCTCGTTAACGTGCGGCAGCACCAGATCGCCCACCACTTCCGGATCTCGAAACCCCAGGGCGTAGCCCATGGGGGTACGCAAGCCAGCCCACCGCCCCCAGAAGAGGAAGTACTGGGCGGCGGGCTTGCGGACCCAGCATGCCGCGGAACCTCCCATTCTGAGGGCATGCCAGCGAGCATCAGCCCACTTGGTGTCTCGGAGCAGGCGGCCGATGGTGTCCTCGAGGAAGGGGGCCCCTCCCTCGAAAACGGGCTCGTCAGGCTGCTTCCCCTTAGCTTGGCAGTAGACCCGGAGGAATTCCATCCAGGATCTTGCGTAAGCTGCGGCCGGTCGACAGACCAATCCGGGCTCTCCCACCTTGGTGCTGTAGAACCAGAGGCCCTCCTTGCGGTCAAGGTCACAGCACCGGATGGAGGCGGCCTCCCCAACCCGGAGCCACATCGTCCACGACAGGGCCGCCAGCGCCGCGACCGCCCGATCGTCCGGCGCGGTGGCCGCATTCCAGATGTGCACAAGGGCTCGAGGCGACACGTACGCCTGCGGGCCGGGGCCTCTTCCCGACTTTGCAATGCGCCGGTGGAGGGCCGCCACAACCCGGGGGACCAATGCCAAATCCTCCGCTGCGCGGACTGCAGACGCCAGCCCGCGCAACCCGGATGCAGAGTGGCCGTCGGCTGCACGCTCCGCCATGCAGAGAGAGAGGATTTCTGGCAGGGGTCTGGCCGGGATGCATGCTTCGAACTCCGCCAGCTGGTGTATAGCCGACCCATACCGTTGTCTCGTGCGCTGCTTCCATGAATGCATGGCCGCCGCCCGTGGGTAGGCCCACTCGTCCGATTTCGCCAGTCTCTCCCAAGCGGATGCCAAGCCTGCAAAGCTAGCAACAAACCCGGACGCAACCTCCGGGGCAACCGCCACGGGCACTGCCCGCGAGCAGAAGGCCGCCCGCCGACCGCCCCACCCACCCCCAGCGGGGTCGTCCAGTCAGGCCCAGTGTGGGCACTAAAAGTGCCAGTGCTTGGGGGCAGTGGTCTCGGGGCTGTGGGCCTTGCAGCGGCGGCATTCCCCCGGCGCAGGGGCGGACACAGGGACTTTCCGTCCCGAGGCATTAACCCATTTGAGGACGCCTCCCTCACGCACGAACCGAACCCCTCGCCACCGAAACGAATCCGTCGGGTGGGCGGAGGCCTGAGACCACTGGAGGGCATCCAGTTGCTTGCCCTCGGCTGATTCGGCATCTTCGCGGGCTCGTTGTCGTCCTTCATACGCCTTGTGGCTGTCCCATAGGGTGTCCCAGACACGGTTCGCCAGAACCTCCCCGGGAGTCGGGTCCTCGGTGCCCTCCATGTCCACTCTAGGCACCTGTTGCACGTACTGCTCCAGGGACTCCGCGGTTTGCTTCATCCACCCGGCCAGGCGCTCACGGCCACGGAACTCCGCCAAGGCCTCCGCCGTGAGCCGTGGCGTCTTGGGTGAGGCCAACTCCGCCTTCTCGAGCCTCTTGCGAAGGCCCTCCAATTCCGCTGCCTGTTGCCGGACCAAGGCCTCCAAGTCGGGATTCGTCTGCGAAGAAGGGGACGGTCCAACCGACGGCTCCACGCCGCGATTGTCCGAATCCTTCGGGGGGCTGGCCGACTTGTTGGGGGTGAAAAGGTTCATGGTACAAAAAGCAGAAAGCAAAAACACACTGCCTGAAAGGGGAAGAGGTAGAGGTAAACCAACGGTAACAAGCACCGTGAGTTGTGTGACAGCGATATGCCTCCCCACTGCTTGGAGCCTGATCAAAAACTTTTGACCACCCCCCCTCAAAAACCTGATATCCAGCTTTAGGGGATAGAGGCCTCAGAATCAAAAAATCCACTGGGGGATGGTCTTATTCGGCAAAATAATGATTTTACAAGGGGTTGAACATCCAATATCATGCCTTGGGGTATGCTACGCCAATGACCCCAAAAAAGGGGGGGTATACGACGCCCGCGCTTGCGCTTGATCTAACAACCTCTCTTCGAGGTGATTTCGTTCATGGCTACTTTTGCCACATCATTGCTCTCCATTTTGGGCCCCAACACTTACTCTGACCCTAGCCTAGGGTGAGAGCTAGGCCTAGGGCTGGGGTCACCGAGCTAGTGGAACCAGTCTTGGTTTTATAACCCTCTTTAGTGTCTCGGGTGGACCTGACAGGCTTGGCAAGCAGCAAGCAAACAAGCAAGCAGTAAGCACGCGCGAAATGGGGGAAAATCACAGCTCCGTCGTGGTGCTTCGGATTTGGCCAAAATTTTGGTGGACGCCACCTATGGGTGTGAGGGGCAACCACACAAAGTATGAGCCAAAAACTCTAGGGTGGCGGCCGGGAACGGGTGTCACACATACCGGACCTCCATTTCAAAATCTACAATGTAGGGCCAAAATCAGCCTTTTTTTTGCCCAAAACCGCCCTAGATGCTGAAAACGGCCAAATGAAGGGAAATAGTGGCTACTCTACACATGCAGCTACACTTCCCCGTACCAAAGGGCCCGGTTCCTCTAACTCCACAATATGTCCGCGAACCGCCCCCAAAAGGCCCCAAAAGCCCAAAAATTTGTGCACATCGGCCACCGAGCGCACCTAATCCACCCGCAGCCACCCACTTTTGGTGGTTTCCACCCCTCAAAATTGCCCTCACCGACGCCTAGACCCCTGTACCTAGGCCCAGTGGGCTGCGGCAAGCTGCAAGAGGTAGCCCAAAGAGGTGGGTGCCAAAATGGGTCAACAAGGTCCACCGGGTGGGAAAAAAATAGGACTTTTTCCAAAAATGATCCCGCACCACATGCAATGCCAAAACAAGTGTTTTTGGTGCGTTTTGAGCTCGTGGTGGCCCGATTTGGCCCTCCTAAAATCCTAAAATGCCTTGAAAATGGGCTGTTTTGGGACAAAAAATGGTCAAAAGTGGGTCGAAAATGTGTTTTTTCAAAAATAATCTTAGACCATTTGGGGTGCCTAAACAAGTGAAATGAGCCCATTTTGAGCCCATTGCAAGCCATTTTGGCCCCTCGAAAGTCACAAAATGCCTTGAAAATGGGTTGTTTTGCGACCAACTATGGGTCAAAAATGGGTCAAAAATGTGTTTTTCCAAAAATGTGTTTTCCAAAAATGATCCTAGAGCATGTGGGGTGCACAAACAAGTGAAATGAGCCCTTTTCAGGCCCATTGCAAGCCATTTTCACCACTCCAAAGTCAGCGGGGGAATCTTTGCACTGCGCGCGCACTGCGCGCTACTTTTAGACTATGTTCCCCCGGAAGAGCCCCCAAGCACACCCCTTGGAAACGCCCTCAGAATTAGGTGACCCAAACTGCCCCAGCTCAAGAAAGTTGCAAACCACCTTCCCTGAACATAACACACATCATGCACATCTGGAAAGGCCATGAACAGCGCATTGGTCGCCACCCTCAAGAACACACAACTGTCTTTCTGGTCCATTGTCAACTAAGTACACATTGAGAATACGCAACTTGTGTGCACAACATGACACAGTTGCAGAATCAAAGAAATGTCACACTGTCACATGTGTGCGTGTCAATGCAATCCGTACAATATTGCAATTCACACTTGTCACACATGGACATCTTTTCATGGTCAGACTTGGTGCAACAAAGGGCACAAACATCCCCATCATCACCCACAACATCCTCATCATCATTGTCCTCCTGTGTAGGTGCGGTCCATACATGTGTAGGTACGTGTTCCCACGGACCATATGGAGGGTACCGTACCTGTCTTCGAATCAAAAATTGCTGCAAATGCAAGAGTACACGCACGTACTCATGCAACTCCGTACCGGATCCCCTCCATATGTTCCTTACGATGCCCCAGTGCCACATGCGTGCAGACAAGTGCTCAATGCGTGCCCTATAGAAACCATGAACATCGTTGTACTCCTTTTGCCGCTCCGTCAACGTCTTTCGACCGATAAATGGCCATGCCACATGGAGGCGCCCCTTGTATGCACCATCCATGGAGCCAATCTCATAATCTCATAATGTCCCGCTTTCCTCAATAGCACCGGAAGGTTGGGGCCCAAAAGAGGGCGGAAATGCTACGTCACCCCTGCATTCTCGGGGGTCCCCAAAAGAAGGGGAACAAAATCAGAAGTCAAAACCTACGCCAAGGGTCACCATGATGCACCACGCAACAAAGCGTGGATTCAAATATTGTCCCGGTTTCCTCAATAGCACCGGAAAGTTGGGGGCCAAAAGAGGGCGGAAATGCTACGTCACCCTTGCATTATCGGGGGTCCCCAACAAAGGGGGACAAAATCAGAAGTCAAAACCTACGCTACGGATCACCATGATGCCCCTAGGGGCCCCTAGTATCACAAAGTATGGGTCTCTAGTACGGCCAGATGCCCAAATAGTTGCACTGCGCGCGCACTGCGCTTAAGGCTCCCCCACCAAATGCCTTGAAAATGGGTTGTTTTGGGACCAAAAATCAGTCAAAAATGGATCAAAAATGTGTTTTTCCAAAGATACTTTTGGACTATTTGGGGTGCACAAACAAGTGGAATGAGCCCATTTTGAGCCCATGTTGAGCAATTTTGGCCCCTCTCAAGGCCGAAAGGGCGTTGAAAATGGGCCAATTTGGGACCACAAATGGCTCAAAAATGGGTCGAAACCATGGTTTTCCAAAAATGATCCTAGTCTAGTTGTGGTGCCCAAACAGATGAATACAGCTCATTTTGAGCCCCTTTTGAGCCGCTCTCATCCACTTTCCAATGTGTACCTCATTTGTTGTTGACGTCTCCTAGACGATGCTCCTTCCCCCACCAGCTCGGTCCCAATATTCAATCCTCGTTAGGGCTAGGGTTAGGGTCAAGGTCACCGAGCTGGTGGAACCAGTCTTGGCTTTATAACCCTTTTTAGTGTCTAGGGTGGACCTACCAAGTTTAGCAGCAGCAGCAGCAGCAAGCAGCAAGCAGCAGCACGCGCGAAATGGGTAAAAATCAGAACTCCGTCGTGGTGCTTTGGATTTGGTTGAAATTTTGGTGCATGATATCTATGGGTGTGAAGTACAATCACACAAAGTTTGAGCAAGAAACTCAACGGTGGCAGCCGGGAACGGGATTCGCAAGTGGCGGACCTCAGTTTCAAAAACTGCAATTTAGGGCCAAAAACAGCCATTTTTGGGCCAAAAAAGCCCTAGAACCCATTCAAATCGGCCAAACGAAGGGACAGGGTGGGTACACTGCACTTGCTGCTTGACTTCCCTGTGTCAACGAGCTCTTTGCGGCCCTCTAACTCCATGATATGTCCAGGAAACGGCCCAAAAAGGCCCCCAGAAGCTCCAAATGCCGACAGCCACAAACCAAGAACAGGCCATATCTTTGGCTACATGGCTCAACATGCGATTCCGAGGGCACCTACTCCACCCGCAACCCCCCACTTTTTGTGGTTTCCACCCCTCAGAATTGCCCAAACGGACACCTAGACCCCAATACCTAGGCCCACTAGGCTGCGGCAAGCTGCAAGCTCAAACCCAAACAGGTGGGTGCCCAAATGGGTCAAAAGCGTCCAGCAGGGGCAAAAAGATGGCTTTTCTCAAAAATGATCCTAGACCATGTGCGATGATGCTAAAACAAGTGTTTTTGGGCTGTTTTGAGCTTGTGGTGGCCCATTTTGGTCCTCCGAAAATCCCAAAATGCCTTGAAAATGGGCTGTTTTGGGACCAAAAATGGGTCAAAAATGGGTCAAAAACACATTTTTCCAAACCTCATCCTAGACCATGTAGGGTGCACAAATGGGTGAAATGAGCCCATTTTGAGCCCATTTTGGGGCATTTTGGCCCCTCAAAAGTCCAAAAAGCCTTGAAAGTGGGCCTCCTGGTGATGGCGTTCACTTGCAAGCTGATTTCACTTTGTCAAGAGCCATCAATGTCTGAATCATTCTTGATGTCCCTCACCAGTCATAGCTGATGTTCCCTCCCCCACCAGCTCGGTCCCAATATTCAGTCTTGATTAGGCTTGCTCGAACCCCCCCCCCCCCAAAAGGCTCAATTGACGGGCCCCCCAACATCCTACCGAGACTGACCCCTAGGCCCCGGAGGTGACCCGGACCCCAAATGCGGCAAAAAATGAAAATGTTATTTTCATTTTTGGAATCAGTGCGTCGAGAGTCAGAAAAGTCATCATTTGCCATGTATTTAGTGAACAAAAAAATTGACCATTTTCAATGCTCAGATAAACTGATGAATGGTCCTGTTAATTGAGCCCTTTTCCCAACCACCCCCCCCCCCAGTTTTGGGGGACTCTATTGACCCCTCCTGTCCTCGAATTGAAAACCCGACCTCCCATGGGTGCTTCAGTGGGGGTGTTGCACGTGATGGGGGTAGTTTTGACAAGTGCAGTGCACGCGCTCAGGCGCCCACACAGACACTGTCAACTTGCTGCGCTTGAAATGCACACGGAAGCGCCCAGCAGCACGAACGGTAATCAGAGCAGCTTATCATGTGAAAACCCGGCAGAACTGTGTTGCGGGCCTGAGAGCCCCATCGTCCATCAGGACCAGTACATGCACCACGGCCAAAGCAGCCACGTAATGAGCACACGGTCCGCCTTGTCCACTGTTCGCAGCATACTGATCGGCTTAATCAATGTGGTATCGCACAGCCGCGAGTTCAGTGTTGAGAAGACCCCCTGTTTGGGCGGGCCCAGGCTCGTGGCTTGCCAACGGTACCCCGGGAGGCACAACCTTTTGAGCAACGAGCTGTGTGTCGTGCGTCGTAGAGCACCCCATATGCAGTCAATCAACTCACCCAGGTATCCCTGGCAGTAGCAGCAGCAGTGATGGTGGTGGCGGTGGTGGCAGTGGCAGCGGCAGTGGCAGTGGTCATGCGAGTGGCAGTGGCAGTGGCAGTGGCAGTGGAAGTGGTCATGCGAGTGGCAGTGGCAGTGGCAGTGGCAGTGGCAGTGGCAGTGGTGATGCCAGTGGCAGTGGCAGCGGTAGTGGCAGTGGCAGTGCCGGTGGGAGTTGGCAATGATTTGAGCAGCGGCAGCAGCCACCTTTCAACGACGAGGCGGAACTCGTTGGTGTCCACCCGGAACATAGAGCACGGCGTGATGGTGCGGATGACCACATTGCATCTCTCGGTGCCCACAAGCGTCGTGTCGCCGAACAGCGACCCCTCCTTGAGCGTGAGGGACACTTGCAGGACCCCATGGTCGTCTCTGCTCAGCACCTCGACAATCCCTCGGACCAGGAAGTACATGGACCCCGTCTCGTTCTCTCCCACAACGATCGACGCCGGGTTGCTCAGCAGGTAGTGCATTCTGGTGGCCAGGCGCGCCAGGCAGTGCTCACTGGCCGTCTTAAGCAACGGCATGCCTTTGAGCAGCTGCAGCTTGATGCAGGTGTAGACGCGGTCCTGCAGGTATTTGGGCAGCTGCGACACCTGCAAGAAGAGGGAGGGCGCGTGCAACAGCGGTGCCTAACAACAGCGGTGCCTAACAACAGCGGTGGTGTGCAGTAGTTTTGCTTCAGTGTTTGGAGGGGGCGGAGGGGGCACAAAAATCAAGAGGTGGCCCGCTGCACCGCAGACGGCTGGTGCAGAGCAACACAGCGCTGGGCCTGGGCCGTGGCTCTGGCCAGCACTGCTGGTGGAAGGGGTTGTCCTGCATCGCCCCCTGTCTCTTGACGAGGGCTTCGTGTGAGGAAAGCATATGAGCCCACCTCAGGAACTTCGGACCGTTAGCCGCAATTAACAATGAATGGGGCCTCGTGGCCATACTCCAAGACCACGTATAAGCCCGGCACTCCCACATGGTCAAGTGGCTTCAGATGGGCCTAGGTGCTGCTCGTCACTGGGCCTAATGGGTGCACGCCTGGGGTTAGAACGCAGTGTGCGGTGTCACACACAGATGCCCTCTGGGGGGCTGTTTGGGGTTTGCACAACGGTTGCACTAATCTTCTGCAGCTAGTCCCTGTTTCTTCAGCACACCTGACACCTGGGGGTTGATCTGCCTGTGCATGCGTGGTGGCTGTGCCCTGCCATCGCCTGAGGGGTGAGAGCTCTGCTCACCTATTCCTATTCCTGCTGCATGATGTACCATGGACGTTGTTCCACTGTTGGCAGGCCTTGAGACACACTCACCCATCTCCATATGCAGTAACTATGGCACGGGAGGTTCAAAGCGTGGGGGGGGGAGCACATATCCATTACTACACCCTGCTCCCCATGAATCCGCCGCAAGCAAGCAACAAGCAAGCACTTCACCGATCCATTTTGTAAATTGCTCCGTCATAGCAGCTTGGCGCTGGCCGCAAGTCTAGGGGCTTAGACCCCGACAGGGGGCCTTGCCAAATCTCGAATTTTAGCCCCCCAACTCACCGGTGGCAACCCAAAGAACAGGCGCCAAGTCGGGAGGTACCCTCCCAACTTTGCGCAGGTTTCGGCCAAAAAGAGCTATTTTTCACTCGACACAGCCCAACAAATTGTTCAAAATGGCCAAACGAAGGAAACCACGACCAGCTTGGTTTGTTCATGTGAAAACGCCCTTTGGTGCCCTCTAACTTCACTATGTATATCCGAGAGACGCCCAAATAGTGGTCCAAAATGGCCCAAAATTGGCGTAGTTTTGATTGTGCAGGCTCAAACCAAGAATGGCCCGTATCTTGGGCTATGTACCTCAAACCCAGATTCTGAGGGCACCTAGTCCTCCCACAACCCCCCTCTTTTTGGGGTTTCCACCCATCAAAAACGACTCCCATACTGGTGACCGCTCGGCTTGTGCGGGCAATGAGCCTAAGCCCAAACCAGTCTCTACCCGATTCTGATGATCACCCAAGCTGCGTGTCCTAGGGGGCGTTGCTAGCGCCGCAAGGTAAGCGTTTTTAGAGGTGGGGGGACGGAGGCTGATGCAACTCACTGATTTACTCCAGTTCAACCAGAATGTAGCTTGGCTGTATCCTAGCTAGAAAGCACTTTCGACTGGACCTAGCAATAAAAATGTGGCTCCACAACACCCGATGTCCTCAGCCGGATGCCCAATGTTCTTGGGTGTTTCATCCATCCTTAGGATCATGCGGAGGTTGGGAGGAGGGTTTCAGATCAAAACTGTCAGATATACCCGCAGGTGGGGGAATTTGGGGTGGTGGGTGGGGGGGGGGGGGGGTCCAAGTGGGCTGACTTGGGGTGGTGGTGGGGGGTGGGGGGAAACATGCACCCCGAATCTCCCCTTGCCCTCCCTCTAACCATACCATCACCATAATCAAGACTGAATATTGGGACCGAGCTGGTGGGGGAGGGAACATCAGCTATGAATGCTGCGGGACACCAATGAGTCACACATTGAAGGCCGTTGACGGAGTGGAATCAGCTTGCAAGTGATCCCCTTCACCACAAGGCCCACTTTCAAGGCTTTTTTGGACTTGTGAGGGGCCAAAATGCCCCCAAAATGGGCTCAAAATGGGCTCATTTCACCCGTTGGTGCACCCTACATGGTCTAGGATGATTTTTGGAAAAATGCGTTTTTGACCCATTTTTGACCCATTTTCTGGTCCCAAAACAGCCCATTTTCAAGGCATTTTGGGATTTTCGGAGGACCAAAATGGGCCACCACAAGCTCAAAACAGCCCAAAAACACTTGTTTTAGCATCACTCGTGGTCTAGGATCATTTTTGAGAAAAGTCAGTTTTTTGCCCCTATTGGACCCTGATGACCCATTTGGGCACCCACCTGTTTGGGCTTGAGCTTGCAGCTTGCCGCAGCCTACCGGGCCTAGGTACGGGGATGTAGGCGTCCGTTTAGGCAATTCTGAGGGGTGGAAACCACAAAAAAGTGGGGGATTGCGGGTGGATTAGGTGCCCTCGGAATCGCATTTTGAGCCATGTAGCCAAAGATATGGCCTGTTCTTGGTTTTTGGCTGTTGCCAGCCAGTCTACACAAAATTTGGGGCTTCTGGGGCCTTTTTGGGCCGTTTCCTGGACATATCATGGAGTTAGAGGGCCGCAAAGAGCTCGTTGACACGGGAAAGTCAAGCAACACATAGAGTGTACCCACCCTTTCCCTTCGTTTGGCCGTTTTGAATGTATTCCAAGGCTTTTTTGGCCCAAAAATGGCTGTTTTTGGCCCTAAACTGCAGTTTTTGAAACTGAGGTCCGCCACTTGCGAATCCCGTTCCCGGCTGCCACCGTTGAGTTTCTTGCTCAAACTTTGTGTGATTGTCCCTCACACCCATAGGTATCATCCACCAAAATTTCAACCAAATCCAAAGCACCACGGCGGAGTTCTGATTTTTACCCATTTCGCGCGTGCTGCTGCTTGCTTGCTGCTTGCTGCTTGCTGCAGCTGCAGCTAAACCTGGTAGGTCCACCCTAGACCCTAAAAAGGGTTATAAAACCAAGACTGGCTCCACTAGCTCGGTGACCCTAATCAAGAATGAATATATGGACCGAGCTGGTCGGGGAGGGAACATCAGCTATGACTGGTGAGGGACATCAAGAATGATTCACACATTGATGGCTCTTGACAAAGCGAAATCAGCTTGCAAGTGAACGCCATCACCAGGACGCCCACTTTCAAGGCTTTTTGGACTTTTGAGGGGCCAAAATGCCCCAAAATGGGCTCACCATGTGCCACTCAGTAATATCCGCCCCTGTCGCACCCGGGCCTCAGTAGGAACCAGCTGCGCCCTGTGTTGGATCCGGCTCCATGTGATCACGTCTGACCTCGCACGATAGTGGCACGTCTGCGCACTGCCTGTCGAGCCGCTGTGGCAACCGCCCATTGACGCGCCCCTTCCGTCCCCCTGTACCGCAGCGCATCCCGGGGCTGCGGGGGCTGTGGGGCGCCAAAATGGGCTCATTTCACCCGTTTGTGCACCCCAAATGGTCTAGGATGAGGTTTGGAAAAATGCGTTTTTGACCCATTTTTTGACCCATTTTCTAGTCCCAAAACAGCCCATTTTCAAGGCATTTTGGGATTTTCGGAGGACCAAATTGGGCCACCACAAGCTCAAAACAGCCCAAAAACACTTGTTTTAGCATCATCGCACATGGTCTAGGATCATTTTTGAGAAAAGTCATCTTTTTGCCCCTATTGGACCCTGTTGACCCATTGGGGCACCCACCTGTTTGGGCTTGAGCTTGTAGCTTGCCGCAGCCTACCGGGCCTAGGTATTGGGGTGTAGGCGTCCGTTTAGGCAATTCTGAGGGGTGGAAACCACATAAAAGTGGGGGATTGCGGGTGGATTAGGTGCCCTCGGAATCGCATTTTGAGCCATGTAGCCAAATATATGGCCTATTCTTGGTTTGTGGCTGTCGGCATTTGGAGCTTCTGGGGCCCTTTTTGGGCCGTTTCCGGGACATATCATGGAGTTAGAGGGCCTCAAAGAGCTCGTTGACACAGGGAAGTCAAGCAACACATAGAGTGTACCCACCCTTTCCCTTCGTTTGGCCGTTTTGAATGTATTCCAGGGCTTTTTTGGCCCAAAAATGGCTGTTTTTGGCCCTAAACTGCAGTTTTTGAAACTGAGGTCCGCCACTTGCGAATCCCGTTCCGGGCTGCCACCGTTGAGTTTCTTGCTCAAACTTTGTGTGATTGTCCCTCACACCCATAGGTATCATCCACCAAAATTTCACCCGAATGTGAAGCACCACGGCGGAGTTCTGATTTTTACCCATTTCGCGCGTGCTGCTGCTTGCTGCTTGCTGCTTGCTGCTGGTGCTGCTAAACCTGGTAGGTCCACCCTAGACCCTAAAAAGGGTTATAAAACCAAGACTGGTTCCACCAGCTCGGTGACCCTGACCCTAACCCTAGCCCTAACCAGGATTGAATATTCGGACCGAGCTGGTGAGGGAAGGAGCATCGTCTAGGAGACGTCAACAAGAAATGAGGTACACACTGGAACACTAGCTGCAAAGGTTAGGGTTAGGTTCACCGAGCTGGTGGAACCAGTCTTGGTTTTATAACCCTTTTTAGGGTCTAGGGTGGACCTACCAGGTTTAGCAGCACCAGCAGCAAGCAGCAAGCAGCAAGCAAGCAGCAGCACGCGCGAAATGGGTAAAAACCAGACATCAGCCGTGGTGCTTCACATTCGGGTGAAATTTTGGTGGATGATACCTATGGGTGTGAGGGACAATCACACAAAGTTTGAGCAAGAAACTCAACGGTGGCAGCCGGGAACGGGATTCGCAAGTGGCGGACCTCAGTTTCAAAAACTGCAGTTTAGGGCCAAAAACAGCCATTTTTGGGCCAAAAAAGCCCTAGAACCCATTCAAAACGGCCAAACGAAGGGACAGGGTGGGTACACTCTATGTGTTGCTTGACTTCCCTGTGTCAACGAGCTCTTTGAGGCCCTCTAACTCCATGATATGTCCCGGAAACGGCCCAAAAAGGGCCCCAGAAGCTCCAAATGCCGACAGCCACAAACCAAGAATAGGCCATATATTTGGCTACATGGCTCAAAATGCGATTCCGAGGGCACCTAATCCACCCGCAATCCCCCACTTTTATGTGGTTTCCACCCCTCAGAATTGCCTAAACGGACGCCTACACCCCAATACCTAGGCCCACTAGGCTGCGGCAAGCTACAAGCTCAAGCCCAAACAGGTGGGTGCCCAAATGGGTCAACAGGGTCCAATAGGGGCAAAAAGATGACTTTTCTCAAAAATGATCCTAGACCATGTGCGATGATGCTAAAACAAGTGTTTTTGGACCGTTTTGAGCTTGTGGTGGCCCATTTTGGTCCTCCGAAAATCCCAAAATGCCTTGAAAATGGGCTGTTTTGGGACTAGAAAATGGGTCAAAAATGGGTCAAAAACACATTTTTCCAAACCTCATCCTAGACCATTTGGGGTGCACAAACGGGTGAAATGAGCCCATTTTGGCGCCCCACAGCCCCCGCAGCCCCGGGATGCGCTGCGGTACAGGGGGACGGAAGGGGCGCGTCAATGGGCGGTTGCCACAGCGGCTCGACAGGCAGTGCGCAGACGTGCCACTATCGTGCGAGGTCAGACGTGATCACATGGAGCCGGATCCAACACAGGGCGCAGCTGGTTCCTACTGAGGCCCGGGTGCGACAGGGGCGGATATTACTGAGTGGCACATGGTGAGCCCATTTTGGGGCATTTTGGCCCCTCAGAAGTCCAAAAAGCCTTGAAAGTGGGCAACCTGGTGATGGCGTTCACTTGCAAGCTGATTTCGCTTTGTCAAGAGCCATCAATGTGTGAATCATTCTTGATGTCCCTCACCAGTCATAGCTGATGTTCCCTCCCCGACCAGCTCGGTCCCAATATTCATTCTTGATTAGGGTCACCGAGCTAGTGGAGCCAGTCTTGGTTTTATAACCCTTTTTAGGGCTAGGGTGGACCTACCAGGTTTAGCTGCAGCTGCAGCAAGCAGCAAGCAGCAAGCAAGCAGCAGCACGCGCGAAATGGGTAAAAATCAGAACTCCGCCGTGGTGCTTTGGATTTGGTTGAAATTTTGGTGGATGATACCTATGGGTGTGAGGGACAATCACACAAAGTTTGAGCAAGAAACTCAACGGTGGCAGCCGGGAACGGGATTCGCAAGTGGCGGACCTCAGTTTCAAAAACTGCAGTTTAGGGCCAAAAACAGCCATTTTTGGGCCAAAAAAGCCCTAGAACCCATTCAAATTGGCCAAACGAAGGGAAAGGGTGGGCACACTCTATGTGTTGCTTGACTTTCCCGTGTCAACGAGCTCTTTGCGGCCCTCTAACTGCACCATATGTCCAGGAAACGGCCCAAAAAGGCCCCAGAAGCCCCAAATTTTGTGTAGACTGGCTGGCAACAGCCAAAAACCAAGAATAGGCCATATCTTTGGCTACATGGCTCAAAATGCGATTCCGAGGGCACCTAATCCACCCGCAATCCCCCACTTTTATGTGGTTTCCACCCCTCAGAATTGCCTAAACGGACGCCTACACCCCCGTACCTAGGCCCGGTAGGCTGCGGCAAGCTACAAGCTCAAGCCCAAACAGGTGGGTGCCCAAATGGGTCATCAGGGTCCAATAGGGGCAAAAAACTGACTTTTCTCAAAAATGATCCTAGACCATGAGTGATGCTAAAACAAGTGTTTTTGGGCTGTTTTGAGCTTGTGGTGGCCCATTTTGGTCCTCCGAAAATCCCAAAATGCCTTGAAAATGGGCTGTTTTGGGACCAAAAATGGGTCAAAAATGGGTCAAAAACGCATTTTTCCAAAAATCATCCTAGACCATTTGGGGTGCACAAACGGGTGAAATGAGCCCATTTTGAGCCCATTTTGGGGGCATTTTGGCCCCTCACAAGTCCAAAAAAGCCTTGAAAGTGGGCCTTGTGGTGAAGGGGATCACTTGCAAGCTGATTCCACTCCGTCAACGGCCTTCAATGTGTGACTCATTGGTGTCCCGCAGCATTCATAGCTGATGTTCCCTCCCCCACCAGCTCGGTCCCAATATTCAGTCTTGATTAGGGTTAGATGTAGAGTGAGGATGGGGTGCAAAGTGGACAAAATTTTCCTTAGGGCACCTTTGGTGTTCATGGAGCATCGGGCGCCTTTGGCGCCCATGGACGCCTAAGGGCGACACCTTTGGCAAGTAATTGTTCGTCAGAGGCCCCCTACGGGGGTGGGGGCTAGTTGGCGTCCTAATACCCGCAGAGTCGCCGCCCCTCCCCCCGGTGATTACCCAAGCTGTGTGCCTCAGTGGCTTGGCAACCCCGCAAGGTAAGCCTTCTCTAAGGTGAGGTGAGGAGGGGGGGGGTCGCTTGAGATAGCAGTGGCGCAACTACCCCACCTGGACTGCACCTTTCCTAGAGGTGCCCGCTAATGAGGGTCCTAGTGGTGGGGGGCTTCTTCAGTAATACTTGGCGGCCTTGACTTGCGCTTGACCAGCTGGTTGTGGCAGCGGTGTGGGACTACCTTGTCGCAGATTCGTTGAAGTTCTTTGTGCCCCATCTGCACAGCGCAGGTGTCCCTAGCTGTCTCCACAGGGGGCACAAACACATTCTCTGTGTTTGCATAGCATAGTGTGGTCTTCCAAGAGCATTGTGGGGGCTGCCATCCCGGATCATTTGCACCTGTGCCACCTCAGTGAAGACCATACTGGCCGCAAAACACCCCAAGTGCCATGCACTTATCATATCAACACAACCCAATACCACAGGGAGAAGGTTGCACAAAAATGCACTTGTGATGGCCCATGCTCTTGTCACTGTGCGTTGAATTCTGGTTGGCAAGTCCGAAACGGCTACCTATGTGCACAGCACGCGCACAACGTACGATGTGCCCTCCCACTCTGCATGGGTGGTACAGCCCTAAGAGAGAAAGGGCAATGGTCAGTTCCAATCGGCTGAATGCCCCCGCCATAGGCACCTTCAGCCATTTGTCCAATGGGACGTGTCCTCTGCAAAGAGTGTAAATCCACCATGTGCTATGTACAGTGGCCTGTACCCAGTGTACGGCCGCAAGGGCCAGGGGGGGGGGGGGGTGGCATGGATGTTGGGCACATCGGGAATGGCGAGGCTCGAAGGGCAGTGACGGAATCCTCTTGGAGGAGCCAGGTTAGGGGGGGGGAGTCCAACCTCCTGCATGTCGTGCATGGAGGCCTCCAGAACAAAGGGGTAAATGGTGAACACTTGCTTCTGCAAGTGCCGTGGCACGTTGTAGTACTCCAGCACGGCCGCCAGTTTGCTCTTCTTGTGCTCATTTTCCTTCTCCAAGGCCCCGAGCCGCAGCGCCGGGGCCAGCCCCGTTGTCAGGAGGTGGACGTTCATGTAGATGGAGACCACCATGATCACACACGTGTACATGCGCGTCGCGGGCACTGTCGGGTAGATGTCACCGAAGCCAACAGTGGACAGGACGGTCAATACCTGATGTGCATGGGGTTGTGAGTCACAATGCCAGAGGCAGAAGGGGCGAGATCAGCAGCCCCAGCAGTGGCAGCAGCAGTGGCGACGGCAGCAGCAGCAGCAGCAGCAGCAGCAGCAGCAGCAGCAGTATCCCCCAGCCCTCCATTTTGATGCGTGAAATTATTTTGATGTTTTTAGTGTGCAGGACCGGTGCTAAGGTGCGAATCTCAGGGTTGCAGTGTGCCATACATGATGTTACAAGACCAGATTCATATAAGACAGGCTGATCCCTCGTAGAGAGGGGGGTACACTGTCTTCATCGGAAGATACCACAGAAGATACTACCTGGCAGTCAGCCACGCCTCGACGCGTGATATAATTTTGATGCGTGATGTGATTTTGAACCGAGTCTGCTGTGTGGCATCCTCAGTTTGCTAATGGCAGGCAGTGTGCATGAGGAGGGGTTGAAGACATCAGCTGATGCATGGGACCATGATTAACTGATGGTCGACAATATTTATGAGGCTGCCACAAACAATGAGGACTCTGATGTATCATTGGACAGCAGCAGCAGCAGCATCTAACAGAAGCAGAGAAGCAGAAGCAACAGAAGCAGAGGGCAGGGGGAATGCTTCCTGCGCGCCGCAGGCGCACCACAGGGTAAGGGTGATTAGCTGTAGGGTAATTAGCACCGCCTTAATTTCCCTCAATTTTGGGTGAAGGAATTAGGTCAAACGGGCACAATGGTGGGGTTCAATACTCAAACGGACAAAATGTTGCGATATTCACTCCCCGTTTTACAGTATGGTTCACAAAAGGAACAATTTCCCATGTTCCACGATAATTACCCAAATTGCACGCCGCAGGTGCCACAGGCGCCGCAGGATTAGGGAGGGTAGCATGCAGCATGCACACCCAGTAGAAAGAAATGCGGTACGAGTGCTCCACGTGATCTTGCTGGAACGCCTCCTGCGGGATGATGACCGCCGGCTCGAAGATGCGGTACATGACGATCGTCCCACAGACCAGAACGTGGACGAGAAGCAAAACGTTGAACAGCATCTTCTGCAGGAACATGTGGTTGGGGATCCGCTGCAGAGAGTTGGACCATACGAAGATCTTGCTGACGCGCAGCACCCGCAGCAGCCGCAGGCCAGCCACGAGGATGACGGCCTGGGCGCTGGTGCCGATGAGGAACAGTGCGGCAGGGAAGGTGCTGACGGCGTCGAGCAGGAACAGGGACTTCAGGTACTGGTGCCGCACCACCGGCACACTGTCGTCCACAATGATGCCGCTGTGAGTGCGGAACGCTGTCCGCGACTGCAGCCACGTGGAAATGTGCAGGGCCTGAATGAACCCTCCCCCCCTGTGTTAGAAGCCCCTGTCAGGAAAATTATCCTGCAGATGCACACCCCAGCGAGCACAAGTCAGTGCTGGAGTCGGCAAGCCCCGCATGGACTCGGAGTGTGCATCTGGATGCACCTGGTCAACGGCACGGGCAACAGCCCGTCTCCGGGACAGCCGACCCCGGAGTAGTCAAACAGGACAAGTCGTCCAGAGGCTCCGTTGACACAACCAAAACACATTCGTACCCACAGAGGGTCAGAATGTGCAGTGGCAAGAGACCAATAGGCGCCGCCAAAGGTAAACAACCTAATACGGAGGCCTTGTGCCAATCCCCCTTCCCTGTTCCCTCCAAAAACACTTCATGCAAAAGAGACTCAACAACTGCAGAGGCAAAGGCCAGGGTGGTGGCAGGGGGCAGGGGTTGGATTGCATAGACTGCACTACTGTAGGCCTTCGGGCCACCCTATCTGCGGCCCCAAATCACGGAAAAGGCTTGATCTTCATGGACCACCAGAAAAAAGAACCGCCAAATTCGATGGTTCCAAAAGTTGCGGAGACAAAACAGCCGATTCAAGTCCTGCACACTGTGCGTACAGAGGGTAGCGTAGAGGCAGGACAGGGCCAGGCCGTCGTGCCACCTCCCTATGCCTCCCCCTTAGTGCACACGCCGCGAGGGAAGGACCCGGGGGGGGGCGAGCGTCGGCCGCATTGCCGTGTGAAGTGTCGCGCGGTCGGCCGGTGGCCCGCAGCCTCTTCACCCTGGGCATCACCAGGGGGGTGGGGGGGGGGGGGGCGGGAAAGAACGGGGCAGAGGAGAGCGTCGACGCCCCAGGGAGCACAGCCAGGCCCCGGCGAGGGCCACGGAAGAGCCAGCAGCGAGAACACCTGAGCCCTTGGTGAGTGTTCCAAAAGTTGCAAGGACAACACCTCGTGCTGTTCTGACACTGGCGTTGTTCTGGTAAGGCTTCAAAAGGTGAGGGGGGGACCCGCCACGTTTGCTCTGGCCGCGCCCGCCTTCCCATGGCCTTCACTGCAATCTCACTTCGTGATCGCTTCCGGACGTGTTCGTTCAGGGGTCACCGAGACTGTCCAATGGTTGCTCCCTTGACCTCCCCAGCTGGGGTAAGGGAGTACGTGTTGTAGCAAGGGAGGGGGGGGATACCGACCATCGTACGGACGGACGGATCGGCGTACGGACCATCACCGATTGGGGGGTTTGCTGGACTGGACCCTGAGGACCATCAGTGGGCCCAGGCCCAAACCACCCGTTTGCTGAGCAAGTGCAGGCGGGGGCGGGGCAAAAAGGCTTGTGGATTGCCATGTAGTACAAGCGGTGTCAAAAGGACCCAACTGTTGTCTGACCTGCAAGGTGTTGCTTGCGGTCGTCTGTATCTCGTGACAGTGGGAAATAAGCATCTGGTGGGTAGGAGTGGAATGTTTGCTCACGAATGCAGCATCGGTTGTTTCAGTTGGGCTGTCCGTAATGCTCAACTGCCGGCCTCCCGTCCGCTTGGGTCTCAACAAAGCGCAGGCCAATGAGTAAGTGCTGTCGGTCATCGGCCAACCGGCGTCGGTTAACGATCAAGTGATGTCGCTTGAGCGCCTAGTGCCGGTTAACGATGCCAGCCCACAAAAATCCCACGTTGTCCTTGGTCACAAAAAAAAAGAATCATCTCGTCACCAAAGGACGGTCCTCGCTTTGCTCACAAAGAGCGTCGCTTTGCATTCCAGCGTTCCGATATCTTATTGACCGGTTCGTGACCGATGGCTGTCGTGTGCGAATTTGGACAAAGAGAGGGACTGGTGGACATGACGGACACGTTTCCGAAACAAAATGCAGTTTCAACTCTTCGGAACTCATCGGCGCTGATAACAGGGGGATTCCTGTCACGCATTCTTTCTGTAAATCCTGTGCTTTCAGCCCCCCCCCCCCCCTCCGAGTCGGCAAACCTGGCAGCCAACGAGTCGGCGAGAGAGTCGGCAGCACATTTTACCCGACTTGGAGGGCGGGATCAAAATTTCGGAGGTTGGCACAAAATAAGGCCTATTATGCGGTGTTAGCTGCGTAGTTATCATTCCATTTTGCATGGCACTCCTCAATCAGTGCTGCACTCAAATTTTTGGTTTTTGGCAGCTTCGCCGAATTTCGCCGACTCGTTGGGCCCCTCGCCAACTCGGGGGGGGGGGGGGGTGCTTTGAAGCCTCCGGACTCGCTGTGCTTGTGCAATTGCCAGGATGGAGGATGGGACCCAATGCCCCGTGATGCGGGCGGTATTGGTCCAACAGCCATGCCCCCTGATGTCGCAGCACACAATTATACACTGTTATGAGACGCAGGTGCCTGTCAGAATTCATTGTGCTGTATTCCATTTCATTGATGACGGTCTTGTTCAGCACCACCAAGATGTCTCTGGCGATGCCCAATCTGTTGCCGAACTGGAATTGGACCAACGATACCGCTTTTGTTGCTCCATTGCCTTGGTGCCTGGGGTCATCCATTTGGTACCAAGTCACAGTGGTGCTCCTTACAAGTGGTGCTCAAAACACAAAATTCATGCTGATGTGAACCAAGTCTTAAGAACACAATGCAGGTGGCATCCGCAAGCGTGATACGTGGGTGCAGGTACAAGGGCTGGGTGGGCTCGAAGCCATCACCTGTTTCCAACCGTCGCATCTTGACAAGGACAAGAGCACCCATAAATGGAACAGTAGTCAACCAGCTGCCGTGCATCACCAAGCAACCATGAGTAGTGATGTAAAACCATCAGGGGGCGTTTTCGCACAGCGCGGGCACAGCGCCAATTATTACGTTGTTTGTCCCGGGAACACCCCTGAAAACCACCCACCTCCAGAAGCATGCATGATCAATTCAAAACAGCATGGGGTGCAGAATTCAGGACCCTGGGACCCGTGGCAAGCATCAGACTAAAAAAAAAAGTCCCTGGTGTACCAGCAGGGGCTGTAGGGCGCAGAATTCAGGATCCTGGGACCCGTGGTTACCGGTGGTGGAAAACAGCCAACTTTTCGCACGTCGCACGGTGCGCCCCCTAAGGCATTCCTGTTGAAGAAATGTGTGGGAACCATCCGATGCACTACCTTGGGCCAGGTCGCAAGGAGGCGGACAAACAATGATACAGAGCCTGTCGGCTGTGCGATGGGCATTCTGAGTTTGACCATACTTTGGGGTTCGGTGGGGGCAAAACTCTGCACTGCGTGCACACTGCTCAGCCAGCACCCCCAGACTCCAGGGTTGTGCACTGATTCTGTCCGTGAGGATTGTTAGCTCACCGGATTAAACCGGACTTGGGTTTCGGCGGACTTATCGGCTCTGCGGACTTATCGGCTCGGCGGACTTTCGGCCAGCCGGCCGAAAGTCCGGTTTAATCCGTCGCCCACCCCTTGTTTCGGCCGAAAAAACGGCCGAAAGTCCGGCCGGACTCCCGGCTGGCCGATTGGCCGGCCGAAAGTCCGGTCTATTCCTCCCCCCCCCCCTTGTACAAATACCCCCATATACTAATAAACCCCCCCCCCCCATTTCCTCACAACAAGACTCCTGCAGTGGCCATAGACCGCCTTTTGTGTGTTCCGCCTTGTGTGTGCACCGCCTTCTGTGTGCACCGCCTTCTGTGTGTACCGCCTTGCCCGTGGCCCCTTCAATAACATGACTCCTGCGGTGGCCACAGACCGCGTTCCGCCTTGTGTGTGCAGCGCCTTGTGTGTGCACCGCTGTCTGTGTGTACCGCCTCGCCTGTAGCCCCTTCAATAACATGACTCTTGCGGTGGCCACAGACCGCCTTTTGTGTGTTCCGCCTTGTGTGCGCACCGCCTTGTGTGTGCACTGCCTTGCCTGTGGCCCCTTAAATAACATGACTCCTGTGGTGGCCACAGACCGCTTTTTGTGTGTTCCGCTTTGTGCGTGCACCGCCTTCTGTGTGTACCGCCTTGCCTGTGGCCCCATAAATAACATGATTTCTGCGGTGGCCACAGACCGCCTTGTGTGTGCACCGCCTTCTGTGACAAAAGGGGGGGGGCGACGTATTAAACTGGACTTTCGGCCGGACCTTCGGCCGGCCGGCCGATCCGCAAAGCCGATAGGTACGCCGAACCCAAGTCCGGTTAAATCCGGCGGGCCAGGATTGTTGGATGGATAACACTCCTTTGCCAAGCGCTGTGGTCATCACAAGTATTCGAGAGAGCGACGGAGCACTGCTCAGGCTGTGGCTGTTGACTTGGCTGAGACGGGCGCAGGGTGACCCTACCTTTTCTGCATAATACGAAAATTTGCAAAATGAATGCCATCAGCCGTTCCCATGATGGCGTTGGGCCTCTACACCCGCCCGCGCAACACGTACCTGCAGGACCATGTCGCCGGCGAAGAAGGCGGTGTTCAGGACGTAGAGAACGACAAGGACCTGGAAGCACCGCATGTCAAGCGACACGCTGTCGAACCAGCAGAGATTGAGCAGAATGATGGCCGTCTCCGAAAGGCACAGCAGCAGCCACACCGCGTTCCACACCTGCCGCCACATAGAGTCCGGCAGCAGGACGACCCCTTGGCAGCAATTCGACGGGGTCTCGGCCGGCATGGGCAGCACTTCAAGATCAGTGGCAAAGCTCTTGGCGCTCGACGGGCTGGCAGGGCTCTCAGGCTCTGCTGGGGATATCATAGTGTCCGCCGAACTATCCGCAGCGCTCATCTGCGGTGAGGCAGGATTCATGACCATCACTTTGGATCCTCTTTTCTTGCCTCGGCGGACACCAGGGGCAAGGCCAGCCACCGACCCCCGGACCCGACCCGAATTCGGCTCAAAGTCGATCCACGTTGTCCGGCGAGGGCTCGTGCTTCGCATGGAGCCGAGTCCAGCAACGCCAGACCCTGTGCGGCCCCAGGCCACAACACTACTGCAGTCAGAGCCATCATCGGAGCATACATCAGACAGGATCTGCTTCGAGGGCAGCTTCTTCAGGGGTGACGCGAGGTCAGAGGCCTCCCTTGGGAATGTGGCCATTGTCTTGCGGGCAATTCCCGCCACATTCCCCGGCTGCAGGGCGTCACACAGGCTGTTGAGTCGTGAGAGGGCTTGCTGTTGTGATGCCTCGATGGCCTGCACTCGTTCACAAAGCCACTGGATTGAGGTATGCAGAGACTGGGATTCCGCACAGTTGACAGTGGGCGCTTCGGAAACTACCATGGAGGCTCTCCGACTGCCTGGGGCCGAACTGGCGTGGGGTCTGTTGAACGGTGCGGCCAGAGGGGTCATAGGGGCCGTGGAAGATCTCCGCCGGGCAGGGTCATGAAGCCTGAAGGCCATCCCTGTTTCTGAGGAGAAAAGGTGACGCTGATGCCATCCCACGATCACAATGTCGTGCCGTGTCCCCATGCAGTTCGCAGCGAGGGCGACGCCAGTGCATTACCAGCCAGAACACCCCATTCCACATCCCCTCTGGAAAACGCACATTGACTGGGCTTAGCGGCATTATGGCAGTGCAGCCACGTTGTTTGGGATCGGGTCTTTTTGTCTCTCTGTGCACCGCGTGCATACTTGGTAAAACCAACACAACCCCCTCCTAAACCCACCTACCGCCTGTGGCACTCTCCGGTGCACCCGCACTCTGCAAAGCAAGAACTCCCTGCTACCATGTATTAAGGTGGTTGACCCAATTCAAGCAGAGGGCACAATGGTAGCACTAGGCAGAGGCATAGAAGACAGATTAGAATATGCAAGTTTGGTCCTTTGACTTTGAATTGCTGGGAGCTGTGTGTCAACTGTGGAGGCCAAACCACAGCCATCAAACACTGTTCCTATAATCCGCTTCCACACAAAATTCCTCACATGAATGCCATCAATAAAAATCACACCCCGCTTTCCACCCAAGAAACTAGGAAGCTTGTGCAAAACGCCCTAAACTGGTTCGGGTAGTTGCCGACATACACGACTGTGCACTTCGTGCGCACTGCTGTGCCTATGCACTGCAAAAACAGCATTCCCACTGAGTGAGCGGGTGGTAAAAGGGCCCTCCACTCCAAGCGAATTTGGCATCAAGACGCCCACCCCAACCTGGGAGGACAACATGGGTAGGGGAGGCCAAAGGAGAAGCAGTGATGAGCCCTGCCACACAAAGGCATAACATGACAACGGAATAAGACAAAGTAGGATGCAGGATAATGACACAGAGATGAAGGTGTGTCTGGGCAACAGAAGATGATCTATGCCATGGGCAAATGCGGGAAGAAGATGTGTGGGTCGGAGAAGGCAAAAAGAGGACCCATCATAAAGGTTCATAATTGGGCTACAAAGACACGGCCATTCGCAGCATAGCTCAGCCATGGGGGTCATTTGCCTACACCTTGTTGCTCAAGCTCATCCCCACATCAACCCATTGGAAGTCATGGGAAGAATCTGCAACGCCACGTCAGCCAAACAGGGCAATGTTGCCCACATACCATTTAGATTTGATGAGGTTCAGGTCTGACTTGCACGCCCAAACCCTGTGCAATAGTGCAGTACAAAGAAAGGAAGAAGTTCCCCTCGGCTAAGACTCTGGCGCTCGTGCGTCGGCACTGGAGCCCCTACGTTCTTATCCTCACCTTCCCCGAACCAGACGCCGCAATCCGCCTGCCACCAACCGCGTAATTGCTTTGCCGATCCGTCCGTGTATACCAACCGCCACCCGTCTCTCTTCAGCACCGCCAATGTCTTGACCACCGCGTCCCTATACTGCCCCCACTTCTGGCTTAGGCCTGTGCTTAGGCAAGCCCGCGTTTGCACAAGGGGGAGAGGGATACCCCATGGGGGCTGCCAAGGCGCAGGCGCAAATGGGACTGTGGGGGTGCCATCTACATGGACACTGCTGTTTCCTGGTGGGCTCTAGATAGACGTTCTGAATTTCTGGTTGGCTCTGGATGGACACTGTTACCATACCAATGCCCTGAACAATCAACATAAACATGAACAAAGGGCCCAAAGCAAACTCGGTCATGCTGCGTCGAAGCATATACTTTTGTTGTGTGGGCGCCACAGCCCAACTGCTGAGAGTTGTTGTTCACCTACTCACCTGCGCACAGAATGTGAGTGCAATCCGCAATCAAAAACAAATACCACACTGGGGCAGTGGCAATCACCTGTCAGCTGAGTGCCAACTGCAACCTCAAGGGAATGTTGTTCTACTGCATGTGAACAGCACGCCGCCACTGACTCACAGTTTACAGCGTGCCACACCCAAATGGACTCTTGTTGGTGGGTCTAGACGCTGGAAGCTGTCCCATAGGTTGACATGCACACTGAGGCCTGTTGCATGTAAAGACTGGTAGTCTTGAGAGCCATTGCTGTACATGACGTTCACATCAGTGCAGGAGCACCCTGAAACTGCGAAAAACGTTGCATTTCTGACCACAAAGTGGCCAGAAAACCCCAGGAAAACGACGCACAGATGGGGTCCCCGTGCTTGGACAAGCCCATGCTTGCTCCAGGCAGGGGGGTCTACTGGATGGTATGTAATGACATATCAAGTGTCGAACAAGCCGGCAGTCGTCGGCAATGACCCCATGGTAATGGAGCTGATCTCGGTCAGTCAGAGTCTGATCGGCTCATCAATGTTGTCGATGCTGTAGGTGGCACAACTCAGAGAGGAGATTGAACTGGGTGAGGGCACCTCACATCTTATCCTGCTCACCAGCTTTGCCAGCCACCCTTGCCCTTGCCCTTGCCCTTGCCACCCTTGCCTTTGCCCTCTCCTTTAGGTTGAGAATATCTGATATTGAGCCACCTACCCCCCAACTCTTTCTCATTCAAGGCCACAGCAGCAGCAGATCCCTCCATTTCAGCGAAGGTGACAAAGCAGAAGCCCCTGGTCTGGCCTGTGTTGTAGTCAGTAGGGAAGAACACGTCTGTCATCTCTCCACAGTCTTTGAAGAAGTCCTTCACATCGTCCTCTGTGCTCTCCCACGACAGCCCTCCAACAAACACCTTCAGCTGTGGTTCTCCTGGCTCAGCCCCACCCCTGGACTTGCGGTCTGCCTTGTCTGGCTTGTCCTCAGCAATGTTGATCTTCAGCCAACGTCCATCAAGCTCAGCTTCATGCAACTTCACTCCCTC